>JAOWBB010009493.1:0-87631 GCA_028565995.1 Ricinus marginatus
TTAAGCTGCGTGTATATATATATATATATATATAACTTATATATAATATATAATGTATATATTTATATAAAACTTTATAAATGAACTTTTTGATTAATAAATCAAAAAAAAATTTCCACGCCAACGATGAATTTGAATTTAAATATAATTATAAATGAAACACTAAATATCTTTTCAAGTGTAAATATCTTTTATAGAAAAGATGGGTGTTTTTATTGAACGATTACCTTAGATAATGTAGGAATCGTATAATGTGCGCCCGCATGAAGTCGCATAATGTGGAATAGATTTACGATTGACTTTTTCGTTATGCACTGCAACGTTTACATGCTAACGTAACGATTTAAAATTGAAGCATTTTACATCTATGTCGCATTTCTACTTTTATCAGATAATAAATATAAAAAAGTAACAAAGGCCCCCACATTTACGCATCGTTTCTGTCCCCTTAGTTCAAGCATATCCCAGCCCTGTAAATTGTACAAAAATGCTTAGCAGGATTTTGAACAATGTCTGGATCGACACAAAGTGTTTCACAGAGGAACATGATGTTTATAATCGTGCATGTGCACTAATCAGATGTATATTAAATAGAAAAAAAATGAAAAATATGCAAAATTTAAGATTGCCCGCGGACAAATTAAACTTTATTGGCAAACTATTATTATTTAAATTTAGTTTTATTATTATTAAGAGCACATACACTTTTATGACTTTTCCAAAATTTATTTTCTTCAGTTGTAGAAAAACCTGAAAAACATTTATGCTTTTAAAATCATTGGAGTGGACCCTGAATTGAATATTTTACGATTTTTCAGACCATTCCTGTACAAGGTAATTAGAGGCTTCTGCACTGTGAATAAAAGGCAAATGTTGACGGTATGGCCTGGCAGAAAATCACATACTATTTTAAAGCATAACAAATAAAACAAATAACTGAGTCCAAGTCGTTCGCCTAAGTGACAATTCTAATGTATCGAAATCACATGGGAGCAATGATTATAAACAAGTTCATTTATTCTTAATATTGAATATTAAGATGCGCAGATACCCAATACAACCGTTGATTTAAAAAATATTTCAGTATCTAATTTTTTTTACGGGCCAAGTAAGCTTGGAAAAAAATAAAAAGCTAAAACACATTCAAAGATATTCAAACTTATTTTAGGTTATTATTATTGTTATTACAAAATTTCCAAAGTAAGCTGTTCAACACAGATTATGTGTCACACATTTAAACTCTCAGTTTATCAAAATATTAGATTTGCATTCTTCCGTTATTGGAAGATATGTCGATTTCGTTAATTATTTTTATTTTACCACGTTAACATTTTTAAACGTCAATCTTACATTTCGAATATAGTAAAATTTTAATCTAAATAGCCGTCGTATGCGATTCTTAATCTGAACTTTTTTCTGTATTCCGGTAAATATATTATCTCTGATTTTTTTCCAACATTTTTTGTAACGAAATCTACTTCGGTCGCATACTGTCGAAGATTTATATCAATGGAATGCATATTTTGATTACATTTCAAAAGTTACGTAGTATATATATTTACACCATCGACGTCACTAAATTTATTTTTTTTATAGCTGCCAGTGGTGATCCTATACATTTTTTATTGCATTAGAGTCACATATACATATATGTACATACGTATATTGTTTTAAACCAGTAATATGCGTTGCTTTTCACCGGTTTCAGTACTTAAAGATCTAACTTAGGATTTTAATGAAAAATAATATAAAAATTCAATATCAAAAATATTATATATATATATATATATATATATATATATATATTTCTTGAAGGTGAAAAAAGTATTTTTTTAAAATTTCTATAACTCGTGTGTTAACAACTTTCATAAGTACGTGCCATTTAGCTTGCAGCATTTCAATGCATTTATGCATTTAATTAGTAAAGAAAGTTTTAATTACTGTTCAGAAGTTTTGCATAGAAACAATTTAATTAAAGTTAAATTATGATTATCGCTGTCTTATAAGATACTGATGGATATCTCATGTAAAATGGTCATTCGGTTATGAAATGATTAAATTGAATGATACCCTAAAATACGCATTTAGATATTTAAATCTGGTTTCCGTATGCGTGAAAGACGAGCCCATGCAGTCAGTGAATGACCACCCCTCGAATACAACCCAATGTTTATAGCCTTCTTTCTCAGGTGAACCTCGATCACGTAAATCTTGCGCGTTTTGGAGTCCGTTTCACAATGGCGATTCCCCCGGTTTGGGCCGCGCTGACAAAACGGCTTTCGGAAAACTTAGTTTATTAAATACGCTTCGGATGTGCGTCATCGTACGGCGCAATTCGTCTTGAGCTTTTTTTTCCCCCGGGCCTCTAAAAGCGGGTGCGACAATCATCCCCCGCCGCCGTTTAATGTGTCAAGCAGTACTTCCCGTTGACAGACGGGGAAAATGACATCGTTAAATTTTCCTTTTCCTCTTCTGCGCGCGTCAGCGGCAACGTTTTCCCCCTTACCCCGACGAACGTAACGCCACGTTTTGGAGCAGGTCACGCCGTGCTACCCATCGAACTTCGCCGTTAATATTAAACCTGCACGATAAATACCTCACTTCTGGTGCCGCTGCAGAATTTGGCTCGTGATTCAACTTGATTTTGTTACACATTATTCGATACTCGCTCCACACCTTTACGGTAAAATCGAGATAAATAAAAAAAAAAAAAAGAAACCTGGCGCAGACCGCGATCTGAAAACTCTCGAACCAACCAACGTGAACTGACTCAACGTCAAAGATGCATTTCAAAGTGGCACTTTTGAAACGACCGAGGGGTCTTCCAGAAATTACGCCCGCGCCTCGTCCTGGCACCGCCGATCCGTCGACGCGCGGTCCGTTCTCGGATCTTCTTCCTGCCGGTCCCTTGCTTCCGGCGGAGCTTTCGAAGCGAGCGTTCGCGTTCGCCTTCGCTCGGCAAGGTTGGCGACGCGCTTGCGGGCAAACAGTTTTTTTGCGCACGCACCGTCTGCGACACCGTTCCACTTTTTCCGGGTGCGGCGAGTTTCGCTTCCGTCGTTTGCTCTACCGGAAGACAGCATCGAGCAGGCGGACGTGAGCCGGCGACGCTCTCTGGGACCGCAGTCTCTTAAGGTGTTTCGGTTTGGGTGACAGTAAAGACCACGCTTAATGCACGCGCGGTTTGATTTCTCTTCTTTTCGTCGATCTTCCGGACCCGACGGTCCGCGAGGGCGACTTCACCGTACAAACTTTATTGCGCCGGGCTTTCGATTCCTTTTGCTCGACCATTTCATTTTTTAACCCGGCCGACGATATCCGAGGCGAACGGAGAGGTTTGCCGTTCGCGAGGAAAAATGCGTTTCATTGATTTTCCGCTTGAAAAGCGGTTTCCCGCATTCAAGGATTTTCCGACGCGGCATCGGCATTACTTATGGATCCCGTCGCGCCGTGATCATCTGACGCGGGAGTTTTTTTCCTCCCTTCTCGACTCTGCAAACAGTTTGATTTGAAACGGTTGCGTCTGCCTCGTAACGACGGGGTGGTTGTCCAGCGTGGAAGGAGAAAAAACGAAGATTCGTACCTAGAATGGCCGCTGTACGAAAAAAAATCCCGGAGGCGGTGAATCCGGATTTGGAAAAAAAAAATCGCCCGCGAAGAGACTTCTGCGTCGCGATCTCGGGGCGACCGGAACGGGAAAGAACGTCGTCGAACTCATGCGAATGCTAAATCCCAGACTCACGGCCAAGGGTTTCTTTTCTCGGGGAATAAGGGCAAGTGAATGTGAGGGTGGATTCAGAAATACAAGGGTGAAGGACAATTTTGATCCCCTCGGAGTCAATGCATCCATTAATTTATTACTCCGAGACGTAAACCGTTAATTTTACCCGGGGAAGGAGCGAGACCGATTGATTCGGGGCCGTGGAACCTTCGAGAAGGGCCGCTGCCCGAGGATGCTGTTGGCATTCGACTGCACCACAGAATCCGGCGCACGTTTACATTTGGGCCAAAGGTCGGTCGCGCTTTGACCGGTCTTTCCCCGAGAGAACCCCGGTCAGTCGATTACGGTAACAAATTCCTGAATATGAATGGCGCTTCCCAGGTATCGCGGTCGCATTCGGCCACGTCGAGAGTGCGGTTCAATCAACGATCGTTAGCAGATCTTCCGTGCAGTCCTCGACTCTCACTCTATCGACGTGCGGAATCGCATGTTGCCTGCCTTCTTGTTTAGACTAACTGAATGACGAAAAAAAATATCAGGAATTTAAATTATAAAGGCGTTATGCCTCTGATTTATGGCACTAAAATATCGAGTTACGCATCCGAAGTGCACACCAGATTGCTTTTATAACGAGATCGTCTCTCGGGAGCGGAAAGGGACGATGTGGCTTGTTTGCCTGGTGGCAGATTTAAATGAAGCAGAACTCTCGTTCGGCGTGCCGGAAACGGAGGTGCTGCCCTCTGTTTCGTTTCCTCCCGCCACTGCGCCGTTGGTTGACGATGCCATCCCCTCCTGCTTCGTTTTGATCGTTTGCCCGGTTCCTTTTCCTCCCTCGCGTTCACCACGTCCTCCAATCCATCCCTGCATAAGATCGTGGGAGAGCTCGCCGCTGGACTCTGCAATCGATCCGATTGAGACGGAAATCAAAAAGATTGTTCTTTAATCAGAGGGAAGTACCCCTGTAAAACATTATAGAAGCACTTTGGATGGTTTGTTTTGAATGTGTAGCCCCTATTTTTTAGTATTACAGCATTGGTGTTGTTTCGAACCGATGTATGGAAGCATGATACGGGGAACCGCAAGGGTCATTAGAGTCTGGCCCTTGAAATGTCGGCGGGTTCCCGCAGGAGGCGATTCTCCGACAGCCGATCTCGATGTCCGCACATCCCTCCCAGGTCCTTACGGTTTCGCATGGAGGGTTGCGTCCCCTATCGAAATTGCCGTTTGGAAAAGAATCGGAGCCGGAAAAATCCGAACGACGCTTTCGCCCACAAACACGATTTTGAGCCGGTGCTTTGTCCGATCTCGGATGAGCGCCAGGAATCGCGTGGATTCCTGCGGGTGGACGGTTGCAAATCCGGAAATCAGCATCTTCGAGTAACGCTCTCGCAAATGGCAATCCGAAATCCTTCTGAAACGCACACTCCGAATTGTAGCGCCATGGTGGACACTACGCGAGCAAAAGCGTGGCAAGTAAAAAGTCAGAAGTTAACGCTGACATTTGATTAAAGTTAAATCAATAACACCCATAACGTGGTTGAACTGACACAAAATGATTAAGACATTTAAACAATTTTTTTTATCTTAAATAAAACAATAATAATGTTAAGATATCTAATTATTTTATAAATTAGTACCGCCACATTTCAAGTGATTTAACTGCCGAGGCATGTAATATGCAAGATCTGACGAACGATGTACACCTAATAATTAACATGCTTTTTCCTTGTGGCTGTTATTTATCATATTTCATATTTCTAATTTTATATTTAAAACGTTATTTCTATAATACGATGAAACTATTAATTTAAATAAATTTATTCGTTGTTTATATTTTACTAACCTTGCATGCTTGGCAGTCTTTTGCATTTGAAATTATACATATTAGTTTGCTTCCTGATAAATAAATTATTTGTGGGAAGTGTATAAATACGATCAGCCACTCTGTCTGAAATGGTAGATCGTGACTGAGAATTTTACATAAACAAAGGCCAGCTTAATTTTTGGATATAAGAAGCATCCACGGTTGAAGGTGTTTATCTTTTTTTATGCATTAATATGACGTTCAGTTTCAAGATAACTTGTCATATAAATTGGTGCATCGAAGTAAGCAATGCGTACCGGAATGCAGAAAATGTGTTTTCGGTATCACATGAATATCGCAGCTTATGTTTTCACTTATTTCAATAAAGATAATCTTGCTCCAAAATGAAATATATATAGATAAGCAAATCATTGTATTAAATATTATGCATGTAAATTTCATTTTGAGGTTAAAAGGAGGACATTTTTTTACGTTTAAAAATGTTATAAATTTTTTAATTTGGATAACCCTGAAGCAAAATTTATTTATTTACATTTTCTTCAATCAAAATATACTATAATAAGTTATTGGTATATGATAGCAAATGTTTGACAAACATGAAATGTGCAGTTGGTTACATTAAGAAAACATGTACACATGAGTTTGCTTGAATTAATCGATGTTAAGAAATATATAAAATTTTTTATTAAAGAAGTTTTGTCTTTTTGAATCGTGAAACTTCAAATTGGCAGTGTCCACATTTTAACTGTCTTGTATCCCTATGATAATTTACCTGTATTTTAATTGAACGATGCCATCTGTTTATTGCAGCCTCGATTATGGCAATTCATTTTGCCCTAATGTGTGAATAAAGAAATTTAAGCTTCCTTCGAAACTTTAATTTTGATGAAATCCAAAAAATCCAGTGAATCCAAAAAAAAATTAGTTTGCCCATATTGCGGTTGAAATTGGCTTTTGGATGAAAAAGGGAAATGTGGTTTGGTGAGCAATAATCATCTGACTGCTGACGAAATTCAGCTAAATTGTTCGTAAACTAATGATGTGATAATCGTGCTTTTATTGTTAAGTCAGTGCTAACACACTGGTTAAGGCGAATGGAAAAGAGCAAATTATTTTCTAACATGGCTCATCATTAAACCGAATATAACTTAATTCTTCAGTAAAATGTCACACAAATTTAAGTTCATCTTCCGTATCAATTATGAAGTTAGGACATCGATTTTATCAATATCTTGGTAAACCTTAAAAAAATCTATCGGAAGCTTTTCCGTAATTAATTCTGAAATCCAACTTTTTTTTTTAATTTCACTAAATGACGAACCTTTTAGATGCAGCTCCAGGTCATTGCTCTGCCATAATTTTGATGTTATTTGACGAACAAAATGCAATGAAACGTGCACTGGCATATTTTTCCTTTCAGAAGGTTGTGTCCATTTGCCGTGGTGCTTTCCCAAAACCTGCGACTCTTTCATTTACCCTAACTAGCCTTTTGTCACCCTCATGTCTTTTCTTAGGTTTACACGAAATCTTATCTTTAACTTTCATAAACCACAACTGTTATCGGCACTTCGTATCGTATCACGCCCATCAGAAACCTAAAATATGTCTCTTCATTGTGAAGCTTTTTCACACATTGTTGACTTGCGTTTGTGAGGATATAAAGTTCGATAAAAGATAACGCTATCAAAAATTACTATATTAGCTGGGACTTATGCGTTTGTCCCTTCCAAAAAAAGAAGTAGAGTTATAATTTGCTCTTGAACTTTTAACTTCAAATGTTTTCATGAAATAGATACTTCTAGTAGCGTCCTTTGCCAATATGTAATAATTAATTTGTCCTCCCCAATAATTTTAAATTCATTAGATTTATTTATAATTTCTTGCAGTCAATTACCTGGTCCAGTCGCACTGACTGTACAAAGAAGGATAAGGTCATGGACGGAACTTAAGTTATTCAGGTTTTATTACATTGTACAGAGAAATTTAATTATTTTAAAAAAAAAGAGCGGCCAATTAAGTTTGTATAGACAAAAATGACCACAGTCGTTCAATTACCCAGCAAACAAAAATTTTGGAAATTTTTTTTAACCAACATTGGGAGTGACAGATGAGGTTAGGTTTCGATCTCATAATTCTCATCCATATGTTTTGCTTTTTTATACGATGAAAATCCTAATGTCTTACTTTTTTTCCGATGCCTTAGCAAGGAATTATTAAGGCTTTTCTTTTAGGTTCCTTTATTATATGTTTCTATCTTTAAAAACTAGCTTTCTTTTTTTTTCTTTTATAAAGCAAAAATAATTTCTAAAATTTATATATATATATTTATATATATATAAAATTTGAAACATGTCCTAAAATAATAGAAACATACATTAAGTAAGAAGATTATCCTTTCTTATTTTTCAGTGTAAACGTGCGATACTAAATATTTAAATACACGATTTATTTTAAAAAATTTAGCAGCGAACTTTCCAATTTTCTATTGCTACATTTCAAATTTCATGCATGCGTTTTCCTAAATAATTTTATGTAATAAATTAAGGCCATAGAGTTTAGACAATAAAAAAATGCAAATAAAATTTCGTGTAAACTACTAAAAATTTTGGTATTGTGTCAATATGGCAGGTCTATAAAAGTTTAAAATTTTCAAATGTATGATTACAGAGATCGAAATATTCGAGAATCGAATTCATAAACGAAATTATCGAGATAGAAAATTAATTTTATCTTTCTTTTCTGTTGAAGGAATTAATTGTTTTAAAATTTTCACCCTAAGATGATGAGAGAGACGTGAGGGAAATTAAAAGGCACTTTGATGCAGAATTTTTAAAGAATGTATATTTTTTATATTCACTGCTTCATTTCCGCTTTAACGATTTTGATATGAATCGTTCGAGAATGACGTTTAAAATTTATAAATCTACTTTATACTGTTTTAATTTTCTTTATATTATTACTTTTAATTTTGAGACATTTGCCGCGGTTTGATTATTTACCGTCTTATACAGTTCATTCATATTCTTCTCAATTTTATATTTGATCGTTTTATAACAGATATTTTCTCTTGACAAAAAATTGTGTTATTGGAAAAAGGAAATGTCTGATTTAAGATAACACGTCTTAAAAAAAGTTCAAAGTTTCTTTGTAAAAAAAAATTAAATTTTTAGCTATTTCATTTCTTATTTACTAATAAATATGTTCTATAACAGTTCATTTAATCTTCAAAAAGGAGTGATTCTTGGATACCGAATTATAAGGTGAGAATCCTAGGTTGAAATTTAGTATTTTACACTTTGAAAGTAAAAAAGGAACATAACAATTTGAGAAGTTCATTTACTTTCTTTTCAGGAACACAGTTTTAAGAAGATTCTCTGTGTAAGTATACACTGAACCACATACAACCTTGTGGATACAAAACTAGTAAAGTACTTGTGAATTTAAAAAATCATTCTAAATTTGAAATTTTATGCAGGTATTCTGATGAATATCAATTTATCCAACGCAGTTTTGTCCCTACTTTGCATTTCCAAAAAAGTTTACCCAGATTACCGATACCAGAATTAGACAAGACCTGTGAAAGATATTTAACAGCACAGAAACCTTTACTTTCAGAAAATGACTATGATGAAACAAAAAAAGTGGTAAGTTTTCAGTCTTATGTTAGAGAAATTTTACTTAATTTCTAAATTTGAATGCAACTTGCATATTAAATTTGCTAATGGGAATGTATTAATTTGATATTTTATCATCGATGCTAAGGAATCTTAATTAAATATTGCTTGAAAGAAGCATATTGAGTTTTGTTGAAATTTTTTTCTATTTGCTTTACACACTTTCATTTAAAAAATTTTTATAAAATTTGAATTTGAAGAATTTAATTATATTTCAGGTATGTTCTCTTTAAAATGATAATTTAGATTTTTTTCCAAAATTTATGAATGTTTTAAATTTTGTCTGCTTATAGGTTGAGCATTTCAAAAAAAATGAAGGCAAAAAACTACAGGAAGAGCTAAAAAAAAATGATTTATTAAATTCTGATACTAGTTACATTTCAAAACCATGGTTTGATATGTATTTGTCAGATCGTGTTCCACTTCCGTTAAATTATAATCCAGTTCTAGTTTTTAATAAATCAACACAAGCTGAAAATAATAATTCCCAATTGATAAGAGCTTCAAATTATTTGATATCTTCTTTAAGGTAAAGTTCAGATGTTATAAAAAATATTTTGATATGTATTTTTTAGCTGCATTTTGATGCCTATTAATAACATGATAATTTTCAGGTTTTTAAGATCATTAAGAAAGAATATTCTTTATCCAGAGGTATATCATTTGAATCCAAAGAAGAGTGATACAAATTTATTTAAAATATGTACAAGAATATTACCTCCAACAGTTTCATGGTATGGAGCTTATCTGTTCAAGGTTTGTTGTCTGTAAAATTTTACATATCCTAAGAATTATCACATTGTGTAATAAGACTCAGATAGAAGTTATTAAATTTTATAGGACTGTAATGGATGACATACTTTATATCTTAGCAGTGAGAGCATATTGATGAAAATGATTCAGAATTTATCCTAAGATAGAAGTAAAAAGAATTCTAAAGAATTCATCCAATACCCTGTTATATGTAATGATGAAAGATTAAATATGAAGCATTTATTATCTTTTATTATGTATTTTAAAGATAGGTATAAAATAAAATCTGCAATTATAATTTAAGTGTGAATATATGTTGCACAATAAAATAAATTTCAAAATTAGTAGTAGATTAAATATTAATATCCTCCTTTTTTTTCTGTCATGAAAAAGTTTAAGCTTTCAAGAAGGTTTTTCATCTTTTTTAATTAAAATTTAATAATTAAAACTGTTATTTAAGTTTTAAGTTGATGAATATAAGATTTAAGCATAGAAAAGCACAGAATTTTTAATTGCAGGCATTTCCTCTGGATATGTCACAATATTCAAGTCTTTTTGGTAGTACAAGGATACCAAAGCTCAACAAAGATATTTTGTTTAGAGATGAATCATCGAGACACATTCTTGTGCTTAGGAGAGGTCATTTTTTCGTATTTAATGCTTTGGATAAAAATGGTTAGACGTTCATAATATTCAGGTTAATTTGTAAAAAAATAAATTGTTTTAATTTTATAGTTATGATTGCCAAAAGTTTTATAATTATGATTGGCAAGAAAGCGCCAAATTTTAATTTTCTCGTTCTAGGAAAAATAATTCATCCGCAGGATATATTGGCATGCCTTAAATATATATTGAATAAGAATTTGGAACCGAATACGAAGTCTTTAGGGATTTTGACTACAGAGAACAGGAATAATTGGGCCCAAATGAGGGAATACTTGATATCGCTGTCGAAGGAAAATTACGATTCTATAAAGACAATTGACTCATCATTATTTGCCTTATGCCTGGATGACGAAGTAATAAATTCTGACATACCAGAAATGATGAGTACTTTCTTGTTAGGCAATGGATGCAACAGGTTGTAAATCCTATTCAAATATACTTAAATGCAGCTAAATTTGTGATTGGGTTTGGTATTGCGAATTTACGAAATGAACACTTGAAATTTTTTTCAGATGGTTTGACAAAAGTTTTAGTCTTTTGGTATCTGGAGATGGTGCAGCTGCTGTAAATTTTGAACACAGTTGGGGTGATGGCGTCGCAATTTTAAGATATTTTCAAGATATATATAAAGATACAAACGACCATTTATTCGTACACCAAAGATCTTCCTCTTCAAATGTTAATCCAGCAGAATTAGTCAAAGAGTTAAGTAAGTTAATTGTGTATTTTCAACTTAAAAAAAGATAAGAGCTGTTAATTTATACTTATCCATATTCTTCTATAATTAGTAATAATGTTTAACAATCAAAAATTAATTAATTTTTGTTTGTGTTCTTTTTCACTTACTGTAGGCTTCACAATAGATGAAAAAATTTTTGTTGCTTTGGAAACAGCTAAAAGGAAGTATAACGATATCTGTAAATCTGTAACATTTAATATATTGGAATTTAATAAATTAGGCAAAAAACATTGTAAAACTGCCAAAATCAGTCCTGATTCAGTAATGCAATTGGCATTTCAGGTAATTCATTATTTTTTGGTGATACCTTGCTTAAGATTCAATGTCTTTCTGTGAAAAAAGATGATAATATTACAGATAAAATAAAAGTTTTGTTAATTTAAAGTTCTAAAATCTTGAGTTTCCTTGTTACAGGTAGCCTATCACAGAGTTTTTGGAAACTTCACTGCCACATACGAATCTTGCAGTACGGCAGCTTTTAAACATGGCAGGACGGAAACTGTTAGACCTTGCACAACTGCCACAAAGAAGTTTGCCTTAAGCCTGAATGTGAAGAACCGGCCGGGTCATGCAGAATTGGTTGAAATAATGAAGACATGTTCCTCTGTTCATGGAAAATTAACTAAAGAAGCTGCAATGGGTTCGCTATATTTTTCATTTAATGACTAATTCAATGAAATTTATTAAATTTAAGTTTTTTTTTCAAACTAAAGACCGTGGAGTAATATTTGTAACATTACAAAATATTCCAAATAAGACCGTGGATAATGAAAAAAAGAAATATCAATCGAAGTATGCTTCAGATCAGTTTTACAATCGAATTGAATGAAATTAATATTCTTGGACCAGACTTCGAAAATCGAAAAATAGTTATTCATTTTTTTAATATTTTGGTCTCGCGTAAAATAAGTTTTATATAAATGTGTTTATCATATTCCAGGTGAAGGTTTTGATAGGCATTTATTCGGATTAAAAAATTTAAGCCTTAGAACGGGCTATGGAATACCTTATTTTTATGATGACGAAGCTTACAGGAAAATTAATTATAACATCCTTTCCACAAGTACATTGTCATCGGATGCTGTTTTATTAGGTGGATTCGGACCTGTTGTTCCCGATGGATATGGAATCGGGTGGGTGTTCTGCATTTACGCAAAAAAGAAAAAAAAATGATACACATACACGTAAATATATATAACTATATTTTTATATTCCAAACACATAATTAATTTTCTGACATTATTTCAATTCAGATATAAAATATCAAACGATAGTTGCGGAGCAGTTGTCAGCAGCTACCCTGCCAGCAGAAGTGGGTCCGATTTTATAAACGCTTTGGAATCAGTTTTGAACGATATATCAGACATCATTTCCTCCAAATAAGGCGAATTTATCATTATTATTTATCAAATTTTGTCTCAAAAACCAGGAAAATGATTGGATTTTTTTAAAACGGTAAAGCTTTATACATTTATATAGCTGGAAACAAGTCTTTTTTAAAATTATTTCTGATAATGAAAAAGTTCTTAAAAGTAATTATTTACGTTTTAAGTATACATTGCATTTTGTCGTGTTCTTTTTCCGAGAATCAGTTTTTGTATGCAAATGAGACAGTCGCTAAAGTCGCAGTTGAAAAGGTTTATATTTGTCGTAACAGCCTTCAGCAGCTCTTTTACTATTGTGGATTACGTTTTGTCGAAAAAAAATTAATTTGATTCGAGGTTATAACGGATTATAATTATATTTAATTAAGCCGTTAATTGTAAAATTTTTCGCGGAAAATTTTAACAAATGTGATTTTTTTTCGTTCACTATCATTTAATAAGGGAAAAAAATATTTAAAACCAAACTTAAAAAAAATCTGTTTTCGCTTTATGAAGAATTGAAGTAAAACCCAAAAAATTAAAATTAACGTTTTGCGTTTGGAAAAGCTGAAGAAGAAAGAAGACTTATTGAACGAAACGACCGCCATCACATCTTAAGTATAACTTCAAAGAAAACTTTTTTTTTCGAAAATACAAAATGATTATGCAACCAATAACAATTGTATATCAAATAAACATTTTGCGAAATATTTTAACCGAGACAAATTAAAGTCAAGTTTTACGCGATTATTAAACATTCCGAATGTGCCTTAATCGAATTATTCTTTAAATTTTTAGCTTTGCCTTTCTTGTAATGGGTGAAAGCCAATTGCGAACATTTCGAGTAATAAATGGCCACGTGAACAGGTCTGCAATTGAGATGTTTTCGCGTAAAACTTGAGTTTCATTTCTCTCGGTCAAAATATTTCACAAGACGCGATGGCGCTCGTTTCGTTCACTGAGTAATAAGTCTTTTCTCTTCTTCAGCTTTTCCAACTTGTATGGATGAAAGCAAAAAAAAATTTGATTTTAATATGGCTACTGAGGCTGTTTTGCTTTGATGGATTAGTTTTAATCATTCCCTCTGAAGCGCACGTCATTTGGAAATTGTAATTTTAATAATAATCCATCATTCTACGTGATACTTTTACAAATCGCCAGGCGGATGAAATTAGTGAGATTGTATATATATATTTTGATATATTTCTATAACTGTAATTTAACTTTTAAAATATATTGGTGACACTAAATAAATTTTTCTCCTTCACTTGCTTTCAGAATGTCAGTATTACAAAGGGAAGAAAAAACATAACCAACGGTCGCCTTTGTTTTATTTTATATTTTCTTAAGTGAAACTCCTAGTCTGCTGCATATTTTAATGTAGCGGGGGCTGCGGAGAGATTTCATGTGTCAAAGTCGCTGCTCGCGGTTCAATATAAATAAAAATCGTGGCACCATCTCGCTTGCAGGTTTTTCCGGGACGTCGAAGATGAAACATCCGCTCTTTTTTGGAGCAGGGGGAGGGAAAATGTCAAGGGATACTCTCGGAAAGCGCGCGCGAAGCGATTGCGCATTTCTGTGGCCCGGCGGGGGCTGAAGCATACCTTTTGCATTTGGGGGCGCCACAATCTGCCCGGAGCCGGCCCGAGGGCCGCTAAGGGGGGGGATAGTGCTCGGACTGATTTCCCCTGCAGTGGAACCCCGAAAGGCGGTTACCCATCGCTTCTGAAGTACCGCGACCCGGGAACACCTCAATTTTCGCTCCGCACGGGATTTATTTTCTCTCTTCCGAATGACAAAAACGAAGAGGGAAAGAAATAAAAACGGAGAGGAAAACCATAATTGCATTATATGAACGCGACTGGCTGGGGCTCGCGGCGCCGAAACCGAACGGTGCCTCCGCCTGGTAAAATGTATTCCAACTACCCCCGCGCATGCGCCGGACCATCGGTATTGGTCTGCAGTCGATCGGGAATATGATGGTAGGAGGAAGGTGTCTTAATATTTTCTATTCAAACATTTTTTTTCTGAATGAAATTGCCAAAATTTTTATAACTGTCTTTTCAAAGTGAATTAATTTTCGCGTTTCCATCTTCGTTTTTTTGCACGTGCAGTGTGACATATATAACGATTGATCGCATTGTCAAGTGAAACAATAAGGCGCTTTGATCGTTAAGCGAATGATTTTCCTTTTTTCTTTTTTTTCCCTCGGTCTTTCTCTCGCCTTTTGTTAAAGTGATATTCGGATGCTTTCAGTAATAAGTTTTTTTACATTTTCCAATTTGATCAGGGGAATCAGATCAGGGACCGAGGCTGTCTTTCGATTTATGGGATAAATTACGCTGGAAAGTGAGTTCAAAGATTTAATTATTTTTCGACGCTTTTTTTTTCCGAAGGATTTTTCCTCTCCCATTTCCTGCCCCCTCTCCTCCCCCAGAATCAGTTAATTCTCCCGTCTTGATTTTAGGGGAAGTTGACGATGCCGATTTGAATTTTGGGAAATCCCGCGGTTTCCGACGAGATCGATAAATTTCCCCTCCCTTCCGGGGAATTTTATCGATCGTAATACGGCGAAATTTTCGCTGCCGGTTTCGAATGATAATCGGGGAATGTCAAACCCGATTGTGAAAACGAGATTTTGAAACAATTATTCGAAAGGAAAATGTTTTTTAATTCATTTTTTTTTAAAAAAACTTGTTTACGTATCAGAAATCGAGAAAAGTTAAATCAGCATTAGGTAAAAACATGACAAAATGTCATCAATTTTTTTTTAACTTACAATTTTATATATTGCCTCCTGTGTAAGCGTATCCCTTATGATATTTTTGCATTACTCGCAGCCAGTGCTCGAGCAATTCGTTTTTTTCCAAGTCAAATCATGTTTCGCCCTGCCTAAATTATTTTATCCAGAAACATTTCGTGTATACTTTATAATCCTAAAGCTATAAATTTCAATACCAATAACTAAGCATTAAAAGTCTTGTTAACGTGAGATGGGGAAAATTTTTTTTTTTAAACAAAATTTTACATTACGAATGGAAAATTATGCAGTTAAGGATTTTTCATTGTAACTCATACAATGCAATTATTTCATCATTTTCATGTGTGTGCCACAATGAAACTTCTGTCAGGGTAAAAAAAAAAGATGGTTTTTTTAAATTATGCATATGCAAAGTAATAACAATCTTGAAGATCATAAAATAGCATAAGTAGTATCATCATCATTAATAAGATTATGAGACTTGATCTTCTGATAAATGCAACTGGTCATTAATAATATTTTTTTTTAAAATTCATGTTAATGTCAGTTAGAAAATCATTCTGAAATGCATTTCATTAATACTAATTGAAAATTATTGAAAATTATGTTGGTAATGTAAAGGCAATAACTTGTTAATTTTTTTTGTAATGTCTAAAACAAAATGATGTAAATGAATAATTTAAATGCAGTAAATTTCAATGAAATATAAATATATAAATAAAATGATTTATAAGAATGTTGTTTGGATTGTTTCCTAAATGAAATTTGCCCCATTCATTATGTCAAATAAATAAATATAACTTTATTTTAAAATTCATAATTTTAGGTAATCAGCACAACCTTAACAAATTTACAGAATTTACTTTATTATAATTTCTCCTAATTTGCTTGTAAATAATTAACCAATTGATTATAATTTCTTATTATATAAAACTAATATATTCATAATAACTGAAAGTAAATCTTATATCCCAATTAAAAAGAGGAAATTTCAAGTTAAGAATATAAACTTTAAATTCAATATATATATATATATAGCATGACTTCAGTGTATGACATGTATGTTTATAGATTTTGGAAAATTAATGTCTGGTTGGGTGGATTCTTGTTAATGTTAGATGTTTATTTGTCATCAATTAATATTTTAAAAATTTGTTTCTCTGTTTGAAAACTAAAAAATTGTATTAAAAAAAAAACTGGGCCCATGTAGATCTTAAATGCTTTTGCTGGTTGTTACCTTGGGCAAATTGAATTTTTAAAACGCTCATTTTTATAGTTGCCAATTAATGTTTGAAAGAAAGATAATTACGATTTTTTATTGATTGAGATGCCCACGCATCATATTGTTATTGTGCGACTCGCTTTCCATCAATAAATGTCCTAAATCTTATTTTATGGCCCATATTGAGAGAAAAAGATGATAAAGAACAACCCCGTTGTCCGCGGCGGAGAGGATGTTGTACATTTGCTTTTCAATTTGTATTTGAAACGTTTTTTAATTTTCGCGATCATCACATTATAAAAATGTGAATTTTCAAGTTATATAACACAAAAAAACATTTAATTTTTCAAGTTTCATTAATGCTTAGTTTTTATGAGCTATTAACAACTCTTTAAGTAACTCATGATTAGTTTCTATTTTGGAAATTAATATTGCCTTTGTATTTTTAATGTTTTCGAAGTCACATATTGTATCTCATGCTAAAAAAAACACTTAAAAAGAAGCAATCGCTACATTCGCCAGGGAACGTTGTACTACAACATTAAAATCATCAAATAATAAATTCTTCTAAAAATTTTGGTATTATTTCATACTCCTTAAGTTTGTTATAAGTGGCATGTCAGAGGATATTAAAAATCCATCAAGACGAATCGGTTTTACAATCGAATAATTTTATTCTACAAAAAAGGTTTCAGATTTAATATTTATTTTAATAAAATCCTTCGGGGGAACCTTCGTTATAATCGCTGTTTAAAATGTATGATGGAGAAAGGAAGAATTTTAAAATACCCGGATGAGATCTCGACCCAAAATTCCGGGAGCTTTTGAAGAATTCAAAAATTTCGTGATGTATGAGAAGAAAAGCAGAAAAATGCGATTTTGAAGCACTCTGACGAAGAGTGTTTTGGTTCGTAGACCAGATCTTTCATGTCGTAATGGGTAATACGCCCAAAAAGCGGCAATTTTCTTTCGTTCGGCACATTGCAGACGGAACTTCAAAAAATGACAAAAAGTTTTCTCTCCTTTCTGCAGCTTTGAATTTAACGTTTTCAAATCCATTGGCCGGGGCTAAACATTGAGGGATCCTCTCGGGCAAGGTTTTCGCACTGACTTCCATCGCATTTGAAAAAGGCCCCGTCATTTTGCAAGTGTTTATTTTTCTCTCTAATTTCTGCTTTGTATTTTACTTTTCCATTAATAATTTCCCAGTAATTTGAGTTTTGTATCGTATGACAATTGGAAGAGTTTCTAAGGTTCTCCGTGTATTTTGAAGAGATGCTCATAACATTCGCATCGAGAAACTAAGGAAATTTCTATCCCAAAAAATTTTCATTCTCTCATAAATTACAATATGATTTATAGTTTATAAACTCCCAATTTTAGCGTATAAATTAGATTCTTCGAATGGAATTTTATTAGCAAAGCTGCTTATTATTTATAATTTCATGTAAAACGTCGTAAATTTCTCTCAACCACTTTGCCAAAGATCATGTTGCTTTAATTACAGGTTTTTTTTTCAGGTTGATTTTTGTGCGAGGGAGAGAAGAATAAAAGAAAAAAAAAAGGCACTTTTAAAACTTGCGGTTTCGTTGCAAATTGAAAAAGTTGCATAAAGCTCGGAAAAAACTGGACATTTGAGAGTTTCGACGCGATTGACAGGGATTTTACCGCTCTCTTTAAATCACTAAATTTATATTTTGCCATAAGTAAACGTCGAAAAGTTTCCCGCCCGCGAGCTTACCCACAATCGAGAGGCGCTCTTCCATTTTACGATTTTTATACCCGGTGAAATGTGATAGAGTTACAGTATGCAGAGCGCCTTTAAAGCGTTCCTCTCGAAAATGAAGAAGGCCCTCCGAATTTTACATGTCGCACCTAATGCAGGCCTCGAAGGTAGTTTTCGTGCGATGCGCTGCCACGAACGGTCGAACGTAGATTCAGACATGGGTGGACTGACTTTTAACAATTGCCCGTAAAGCTGTTTTAAACTTCAAGATTTAAGTGTTTCGGTATTCGGTGGAATTTTCATGGTTTCACGTCAGCGAAATGTTTTGTTTGATTCGGCTAACACTGAGGTTAAGTGCACGGTTACCATAAGTTTTGGGCGTTAAAAATAGAAGTTGATGAGGAGTCCAAATGTATATATGTGCGGCATATAACGGAATTGATTCTACCCCGGCTTATATTTAGATCGTGTGTGATTTGCTATTTTAAATTTTTTTTGTTAGATTAAACAAACCTATAAAAAAATACAAATTCTGGTTTTTTTTTTATCTTTCCTGTCGCATACACAGTCGGATGGTTTCGATAACCTTTAATGGGAATAAGATCTTGAGGAACACAGCAATTCCTTTTGTATGGCATTATCTCTTTTGTGTTGCAGATGTCTGATTATTTATTAATCGATCCTCTGTTTCAAAGCCATCCTCATGCTTCCTTCTTCTTGATTAATGGTTGTTCTTCTTAAATGTCGGAAAGTGAGCAATGGAAAATTGAATCACCTTTTCTTCTTTTTGATGAATATGTATAAACATGAATTGAATCAATTTTTTTTTTAAATTTTCCATGCTCCCGTTCATTCTCCCGAAGGATGAAATGTTTCACCGGTTTTGTTTTTTATTATTTTTAAAGTAAAAAATGAAAATCCCAACAAGAAATAACAAACGAGTATGGTGAAGAAAAATGAAGGTGTGCCGAAGTTAGATTGATGAGTTGTTCATTGCCTATTGCGCTTATGATGAAATAGAAACATTGGAAAATAAAAATTATCATTAAAATTCCTGATTTTTACTCACAAAAAATACCATTTTATTATGATTCTGATTAAGGATTAGCTAAGGAATTGCGGAGGTTTCGATGTATTCCTCGATTTAGACATAGCTAACATTGCTTCATTGAACGATTATCCTCATTAATTTCTATCGCATTCAATACATATTTCTATATTTCTATCACTCACTTGTGAATCGACAAATTAGATCATTTTAAGCTAAACATTAATAAAATTTTTTTTCAGCTCAAATAATTGTGGAAGTATGAGATTCATAATCGAAAGCCAACAATGTTTTTTGTACTGATTCTAAATTAAATAAATTTTGTGACTTAACTGAACAATTTCCGGATTTATTTCATCAGATTTGTGTAATACTGATTTTACTCTATTAAAATTATCATCTGCCAGATATTTTTCTTATGAATCTTTTAAAGTGGCATCTTCATCATATGATATCTTTGGATAATCTCGTTTTTTAGCTGATTTTGCTTTTTGCCAGTATGCTTGATCTCATTTTATTCATAATGCTGACTTATCTTAAAATATTAAGTGAAATTTTTTAAATTTTTGAAAAATATTTTTAAAAATTAATTATGGGAGTGAGAGGTGCAATTTAATTTTGTAAAAGAAGATGTGGAGGATCCACTAGTGAATGAATCAAATTTAATGACGGTAAATTCACGAAATTTTGCCTTTTCGAGAGTGCAGGGAATGCTTCCTCAGTTAAGGTCCAGCCAATTGTACTCATTCGGGTTTTTTGAACTTGATAATTTTATTTTTTTGCTTGCGATCATTTTCCTGGATTTGAACAATTGGTTCTCATGCAATCTCCTTTAAATTTGACGAATTTTGTATACCTGATTCTGAACACCTCATTAAATTTACTTCCAAATGCTGTAATTTGGTTTTTTTTTGATGATGCCCTGGTTATGATTTTAAAACAGATTTATGATGGCGAAGCATGTTTTTTCTCAATTTGTATGTGATGTTGCTGAATTTCGAAAGTGCAGTTTTAAACTTTGTTTATACTATCCTTAAAAATGTTATTATTTAAATAGATGGATGTGAGAAATAATAAAAAGGATCATTTTCTGAATTTTGAAGATTTTAGTTTTGTGATATTATGTATCGTAACTTATTATGAAACTAAAATGTTAAATAATGTTTTAATTTTTGTCAATTTAATATTTGGGATTTTGTTAATTTCATATTTGCTATTTTATTAGCTTGTTTATGCTTATTCTATTATCTATGATTGAAATTTGTTTTTGAAAGTAGGTAATGCAAATTTCAAATTTTATTTTTTTTAAAAAATAACCAAAAGTGCTTACATCGATTTATTACGAAGAGGTTATTTTGTATTAACGTCTAACAATATAGAGCTCTAGATATTTTATATTATACGTTTTAAAACAGTGAGATTTTATTGTCACGTTGAAATTATCAAATTCTCTTATTAACTAAATTATTGCATAATTTCAACATTTAAATTATAAAATTGTTTCAAGTCACTTTTTATAATCAAAAAATAAGAGAGTGGGAATATGGTTGTTCAATTTCACAATAAATTCAATTTTAAAATATTTATCAAATTTTAATTTCATATTTTTGAAGATATTCTAATAATATATAAATATCATTAATTTTCGATTTGATTTAAAAGTCAGAGGTGTCCAGAAGCTTAAACATAAAATATTTTTCATACACATTATTTATATATTCGTATTTTAAATATAAAATGAAAGTTAATTATTTTAGTAGTAAAACTTAAAAAATAAATCTTTCATGTTAAAATTTAATAACTGAAATTATCATCTTTTAATTTAGATTAAACGTTATGAAGTAAGGAAAATATATGTGAATTAAAAGAATGACAAAAATGACAACCTGATAAATTTCTGTGATCTGAAAATATACTTTAAAAATTGACATTTATATTCTAATTATTCGTCATTTAATAAAAATGTAACAATTGTTAGGATTATTTTTTACTTATGAAAATTCAGTTAATAAAATGGAAGATTGAGAATTTATCATCATGCAATAGCATAAAAATAATTGTAAATTTAATTCTGTTGTAATTCGCAATTATATTTTAAATAGCAAATTAATTTTATGAAATCTTGCAATACACAAGTACAATTAGTAATTATTAGTAATTGTAAAAATTATTTGCTATTCACCATAGATTAGATATCTAAATGTGTTGTCATAGACGATGTTTAACTTGTATATGTAAAATACATCTGCTGATGATACACAAGTAAAATTTAATGCTATTATTTTTAATAGATGAAATGTGATAAAAAATAATAGAATTTTCTTGAATTGATCGACAAGTTAAAAATAAATAGAATCTCGAGTAAATTGTCACTGAAAAGTGTTGAGTCGTTTATTTTGAAAAGTTATTGGTTTATTCATTAATATTAATTTCAAACAAATTTTGTAATCCGATAAGCCTAAGTTACTGTATTCAGAATTTATTAACCCCTGGCGAGATGTTCCGTTTTTTTGCATTAACTTAAAGAAATCAAAATTGTTCTATAAATTATTTTTATTAAATTACTAAGTTATTTAAATTTCTTTTATAAATAATAATTTATTTTTATAAATAATTATTATTAATTTTAGGGATCTTCTATTACTAAAAAATGCTAAATATATTTCCATAATATATGCACTTGAGCAGATATTATATAAATGTTTCTATATATTAATAAATGTAGTATGAATTAGCGTTTCAAATATTTTTATCTTTGCTGGAAATTTTGAGATTCTCGAACGAAATACCAATTGTTTTATTAATCATAAGATGAAAAAAAATAACTGAAAATATCTGATATAAATCATACTTAACGTAACTGAATATATTATAAAAAATTTTCGGCGGTTTTTAAGTCAAATTGATTAGCATTCCAATCATTACATCTATGATATATATGCTCTTAATTATAATCGTTTACGTCAATGAATAATTATATATGTTAATTAGTTACGCGTGTTTGTTATTATTTAAAAAATTGTAAATTTTTTATATTATGTAGAGTAATCAGTGTAGAAAATTGGAAAAACTATATTTTGCGGCTCCGATTTTTTTCTCGTACCAATAATATTAGCTTTATTTGAAAGAAAATTAATTTCTCATTTTAAAGATATTTAATTTAATTTTCATTTATTAATAAGCATAAATATTTTCAGAATTATGTTCAAGTTTCTAATGTACCTGTGGGCCGTATTGACAATATGATCCTTCTTGTGTATCTTTAAATAAAAAGACATTGTAATATTTATCTGGAGTGATATTAATGATACGGAAAATATTGTAGTAGTTATCGTTAAGGGATAGAAGTTTTTATACACCAACGTGCAGAAATCCTTATTTAAATTAAATCACTATTAGGGATCATTGTAGAATTTCATTTAATATTTCATCATTTGATATTATAAAATTTTTCGTTCAAACAAATAATTTATATATTCATAAAATGTTAATGAATTTTTAAAATTAATTTCATAAAAAACCGCATTTATATTTCCAGTTTAAGTATACTTCTTTATAATCTTTTTCCAATAATTTCAAGTAAAATTAATTCTGTTGGTTTACTTTGATTATTTTCCGTTATAATTTTTTTTAAAAGTTGTAAGGGAAATTCTGCATGATGTGACGAATAGGATTTGCTCTGGAAAAACTTATGAAATATGTAAAGCTGAAGTTGTTGACTTATTTTGTAAGCATTTGACTTTTCTAAAGGATATGTTTTACCTTATTAAAGTAAAATTATTAAAATATAATTTTGATCTATGTAATAAAATATTACAATATTAAATTGAATTTTTAAAATGTTGATTCATTAATGCTGTAGTAAAGCCTTTAGAATTAGTTTAGAAATCTAAATTAGATCATAAATAAAATATTGCATATGAAAAGTATAATTTTTTCTATATGGAGAATAAATATATCATGTATAAAGTATTCCGACACTTTCCTCAAGTTTATATGTCAAACAAAAATGAAGGGTATATGAATTTTATTTATAAAGAAGTAATTGAAAATGCTTGAATTTAATTGATGAAAACATGAATTCAAAAGATGAATTTTAATATTATAGCAATTTGTTAAGGGTAAAAATTTGCTTCATAGAATTAAACAATGTGAAGAAATTCAAATTACTAGTTTTCGATAAATTCTCACATCGAAATTTTATTATCCGTTTAACTAATTCTTTGTCATTTATTGCGACTTGACAAACCATTGCATAAAACAAGGCGGAATTTTCTTAAGCCACTGCATAAAGAAAGTTCTTTAGTGCTTTTTCCGTACTATTACTGAAGGACCTATTCGAAGATCAGAGGGAACCTTGAACATGTAAATTCGTATATTTCAGAATCTTCATCCATATTTAAGTTTGCTTCGACTTTCCTTAACTTTTTTATTATGATAAAATTTTTTTATTTCATAAAAAGAAACTATCATAATGTAAAACGTTATTTTCGGGCGCAGTTAATAATGATGATTGAATTATCAAGCGAAACAGAGCAAATTTGGAAGCCTTCGGGGATATAAAAATCATGCTTGCATATTTTCGTGCTCTGGCATGCATGCAATCGGAAATAATCTTTGCTTTTGTTTTGGAAATTATGTAAAAAGAAAAAAGTAATAATAAAGGAACGCAGGAAAACCTGAGCTTACAGGATTATTATTACAAAAACGTTTGGGGTCATACCGTGGAAGGACAAAAATCTTGAAATAACCATAGAATACAAGTATCTTCAGATCTTTTTTGTATAATTATGATATATTAGATACAAGTGAAAAGTATTAAGTAATCAATTTTATACATTTTTTTTAGATACGGACAATTACATTCGTCATTGTTCGAACATACAGGAAATTGTTTAGAAAATGATTTTATTTTTACTACATATACGTGTTTTATCTGTGGCTTAGTTTCTTACACACTCCATAATTGCAAAGTGTTTAGAAAAGAATTCATCGAAAACAAATCTGATTAAAAAAATAATATGGATCCCGGCACTCATTTGCTTAACAATTGAAGAAGGGAAAAAAATGTTCGCGAAACATATTTTAAATAATAATGTGAATAATATGTTAAAGAATATATATTGTTGTAATACAAAAGTAATGGAATTGGGGTTCCGAGTATTAAGTTCACTTAGTATTATTCTCCAAAATTTTTTAAATTTATAATGTTCTGAAAGGATTTCTCAGACTAATTAACTTTTAGGCGCAGTTTGCAAAAAATATTTGTCCTTAAAAATATTTTCGATATTTATTTAAATATTTGATTAATAAATTTTATTAAAAGGTTACCTGAAAACTTAAGGTTCTTAATGTTTTATTGACGACGTTTTAGAATTATGCTCAGTGACCGATTTACGATATTTGTATTATATAAATCTTTCACAGTCGAATTATACTTTTGGCATATAAAAGGATTTTACTTATGAATAATGAAAGATCACTCCAATGTTAAAAAAAAAGATGCAAAGATGAAGAGAAAGATGCAAATATAAAAAACTTTATCCGCAATATTTAGAATGAATGTTTATATTTGAAAATTCACAAAAGCTTTTCATACGGGGTCATGTACTGTTAGTCTAAAAACTAATATTGTTTTAAGTACATGATTTTGACTGATGGAAATGTTTGAAAGCTCATTGCGGGAAGCAAAACCAATTTTGAATTGTTTCGCTACACATTAAAATAAGAAAAGAATACTTAAAAATTATGTGCGGTTTCTCACTTTTGTTTCCTTGAGTATTATATATTAATAAAATGGAAGTTTAGTATAGCGAATAAATCTTCCTTCAATCGATGCAGCCCGGCTTTTAATTGGTTCAAAACCAATTGAAGAAGTTCATAATCTAAAATGAAAGCATTGAATCATATCCATTTTAAATATGTGAATATGAAAATTCTTTTCCGGTATAAGGGTTCTGGCGAAGTTGGCCATTCTCATGGCCCTAGGCTTATTTTAGCGTATGAAAGCAATTACAAGAAGGTCATAGAGTATTTTTTAGCATGTGATAAAATTGTGCACAGCTTAGTGAAAGTATATTATATAATATATCCATATTAGTAATCATTTTAAATCTAAATTTAATTGATGTTCATTAAGTGTTGTATTATTTTTCACATGAGCAAATTTCTTTCAATTTACCTTACGTCACATTTGGTTTGCAGTATATTTTAATGAATGTATAAGTTACTTTTATCAGTCAAAAGAAGCAAAGTGCTCGTTTTGTTTTATGAATAAAACTTAGTTTTGATAAATCACGAATTTCTGACCAAAATTTTTGCTTTAAAAATGATAAAAAAATTTTTTTCACTAATTTTATATGTACTTTTATAAACTTTTTCGATTTTTTCCTTCGTAAAAATATATTTGTCACCATAAAGTTTTTATTGCAACAAATACTCATGTCAAATTGTTTTTTCAATGAAAATTTTAAAAACTAATAGAGAAAAATATTGCCTATTAAGAACAATCTGATGATTATTCGAAATTATGTTCACTAATAAATCCGCTTTAACAAGCGGATGTACATGTTGTTTCATATGAAGTTGTATGTGATGTAGCTTGATGATTTTTAATTAATTAATATAGTTTTTCCTCTTTAATTTATGATAGTGTCTAAAAATGAGACCGAACTTCTATAAAACGAATAATGTTTTCTAGCTTAGCATTAATATAATTAAAATTTTTTTAACTTTTTCGTTGGAAAATTAGTTTTGCAGTTTTCATATTCTGAAACTTTCGTTATCTGTTATCTTATAAAGTTATATTCTGTAATTGTAACAAAATTCTGTGATATTCATGTATAGATAGTTATAGCTAAGTTTTCAATTCAATGAATTTTTATGGCTGCCTAATCCTTTTCGACAATTGTTAAGTACTTACATAGGGTATGTAAAAAATTTTCCTGTGCTAAAATTTACTTCGAGTTTTTTTATTATTTTTGCAACTATAAACCTTATCTTGTGAAAATATACAATAATTAAATTCCAGAAAAGTGTGTATTTTTTATTGTTTTTAAATGACTTAATGATATCAGAAGCTGCATGAATGTCTGGGTACCATCGTTACCATAAGAAAATATCAAACATTTAAGATAGTTATCTTAGAACCAATATGAAAGTTATATCGAACATCATTTATATCATTCAAGTTATTGCTGGGTGTTGAAGAAAAAGTTTTAAGATTTTCCAAAAAGTGACATTTTAAGGCGTCAGCATTGACAAAACTACATACCAAATGAAAAACATCTTGCTATAAGATTTTCGAAAAAGTAATTTTGGAATATAATCAATTGCGGGTAGTGTATTGTCGAAGTCAAACCTTTCCTTTTCCACGTTCGATGAGATTTTTTTTTCGCTTTTAAGGTTTCATAACTTTTTCCGGTGATAAAGGATATATTTGCGGAGAAAACAAATTACAATTATCTATTGTATTTCAACATTTTCTCATCAAAGATAGAGAGAAAAATAGAATCAGTTCATACCTATTCCCATGTACTCATTTATATTTTATATAAAAAAACCAACACCAGATTTTGTTAACAATAAATTTTTCATGGTGTCTTTTTTTTCACTTAGCAATTTTTCAAAGAAAGTATTTAACCAAATGCAACAGATAAAATAACTGTATTATTATTATTCTTCATTTTGAACAATAAATTTTTATCCATGCATTTATTAATTTTTCCATTAAATATAATTTAACATCATAATTTTTATTGTTGAAATTCGATTGAAAATTATGCGTATAAGAAGACTATATTATTTATGGATTTCGTGAACATTAAATTTAAAAAACGATGAAGGTGAAGGTCGGTCAATTATTGTCGATTATATTTAATTACCGAGTATTAGGGTTTGGCATTCTCTTGGGGCGAAAACGTAAATGACTTTTAAGAAACTATTATTAAATTAGATATAATAATAAATAATTCCTGGCTAGTGGAAACTACCAAGGTTTATTGATTTGTTGATCGATGTGTACTTTTGATTTCCCGCTAAGGCTAGGTTACCATATGAATGCTTATATTCGCTACATCGTTATCAAAGTATGAAATAACAAGAGGATGTAAAAGAAAAGTAGAAATGACTCCCGTTAAGCCTTATTTATGGTTATATACATATATATCATATCGATATTGAAACACCCTTTGTTCCATGATGATCATTTTTATATTCATCTTAGCAAGCATTTTCTTCTGCATTCTGAATCAATATCAGTGACACGGGATAATGGGATAAAATCTCCCTCAGAGAAAAATTTTGAAGATTATATCTTGAAAAAGGGATCCTTCAGCAATTCTTCATTATAATGAACATGGGAAAATAATTTTTTTTATTTTTATTTCTTATGTCGAAATAGTAATTGGTTAAGGATCAGGTTAATGGTTTTAACCATTTGCGGTTTCTTTTGTGTGTTTGACCATTATGATTATGTTTATGCCAAAGTGTAACTTTCGGTCAAATAATATTATCCCAATTTAATTGCAGTTTCAAATTTGTACTTAACGGTGGTTTAAAAATCAAATTTTCGGTCATTTATTACATCGAGAAACGGGTATTATACTGGAAAGTAAGTCCATGTCGAAAGGTCACAGAAAGTGCCTTTTTGAATATTTAAGTTAATATGAGGCTTTTTTTTTGCATCGATATGGTTAAAAACTAATTTTGAATAATAATATTCATCAGTCGAGTTTATCTTAAATCACATTTACCGTCGTCATTATTCTGAATATGCACGGCTTTTGCATTAGTTGAATAAAACTAATTTTTCGCAATAATGTACATACTAGTATGTTAGTATATAGTAACACATGTTAAGTATTTTATAAACATTTTTGAATTTGCATAAATAATAATCAGAATTTTGAATTTTTTAATTGTCGTCTGTTTTAATCCGCCACAAATATGTATTAATTTAAAGTATAGCATTATTCTTTACCACTTAACTGAATGTGAGAAAAGAAAAATGTTTGATAAAAATGATAAAATAGTTATGGCAAATATTTATATTTATTTAAATATTTACTGTTGCGCGACTCGCGTGGGTTACAGTCACTGTTAGAAACAAGGTATGTGTAAGTATTTTCCGAGCTGTGGCTTGAAATTCATAAACTAAATTTATGTCATCTTGAGTGAACATACGAATTTATTGTTTAACTAAAATTGTATTTTATCTAATTTGACAAATTTGACGAAAAATAAACTATAATATGCCGAGGGAAGTTATGAAATTTTTTGAGAAATTACACATATATATATATATAATGCATACTAATGCTTAAGATCATCTTAGCTAAATTACATTTGGGATTCTTTTAGAGACACTATGAATTATAATTTTTTAATTTTTTTTCGAAGGCGTCGAGTATGTTTTGCATTAATTTTATACTCACAAGAAACATATATTCATATAAAAAATCTTATTTATGAAAATAAGTTATGTTTTCCTCAATTTTTTTTTTAATCAGTTTGAATAAATTTTTCAAGAACAAATTGCGTTGGGATTAAATTTTTAATTTTATTTTCATTCTTAAATTGCTTTTTTTGATAGCAAAATTCTTTCGTGCTTCGAGTATACCACATTAACATTTGGGAATGAAATCGTTAATACTATAAAATTTATAAATGCCTCCTATGTTTTCAACAAAATATTAGCAATTGTGGAAAATATAAGATCAAATGGGAAATTCTTTATTTTTATGTATTTCTAAATTATTTCTAAAATTTAGAATATTTGGTCGAATTAACTTAATTGAAAAGTTTAATAAGTGATGGATTCGATTCAGACATTTTGATTTTTTTTAGCTTCAATTTTTCATTAAAGCTTTCTGCTTTTACCTGCTTGAAAAAGTCAGGAACCTATGCTAAATTGAGTATTTTTCTCTTTGTTTTCCTTAATGGTATTTACATACTAATAGAGGACAGTTATACCCTTTGAGCTGATCACGATTTATTTCTTTTATCAAAACGAGGAATTCATTAAGAATAGTGGTCATTTTTGAACCTCTACTTGTACCGACTGAGGCATTGTTTTTCTTAAAAAAGTATGTTACATAAGTTTTCATGTAGTTTATGAAAACGTTTGTAATCTTTTTAAAATTTCTTCTTTATCTCAGTTATGAATCGTGAAAGTCTAAGACATAAAATCCCTGCATGCAATATCGAAATGCATGTGCAATTTCATATTTAATTTTATTCTTTTTTTACAGTTAAAAATTTTTAATTGTCTAAAAGTGACAATCACGTCTTTTCTTCAGGCGTGAAAAACGATATCATCGTTCAACAGTTTTATGCGGTGTTAATGAAAAATTAAACAATGCAATGAAAAAAGTATTTTATCTTTAGAGTTGGTTGTAAAGTTGTCAAGATAAGCTTAACTTGCATACAAGGGTTTGAATTTTTAAGTCAGATAAATAAAAAAAAGCCTCGTGTTGTTCTTCTTCAAATATAATAACCATAAATATCTGTCAGAATTCAATACCAACGACTAAAATCAGTTTTGGAAATTTTGAGATTTCTTTGACATTTTAAAAGTATAAATTATCTGAATCGATGAAATTATCAAAATCTCCATTATTTATGCATACAAATATAGGAACATGTTCTGAGTTTTTAAAGAGGCTTAGAGGGATTGGCATACCTTAAAAATGGAAACATTTTTGAGGAAAATAATTTTTTTCTGGTTTTCCAGAGGAAAAATTCATTTCTACTTCAGTTTACTTGTGAAAGAGTTTTTGCGGTTTACCACAGAAAATTAAACAGGCAACAAAAAACACGCCATAGATTGATGGGCAAATCTTTGTTTTTACGGCTTTTAGTATGTTTATGGGAAAAAATTCCGCATTTTCATCTCAAATTTAATCCGGTGCTTTAAGCTTTATTTGTTGACTATATTCCGCGAGCACTTTGCCTCGGTATTAACAGAAAGAAAACGTAATTATTACAATTTTTTTACTCTACGACACCAAATACACAATGGGTAATTGAAAACTTAAACATATTATTCCGTCAGACACGGTTGGTACTTATAAACCAGAAATTGTTTGCAGTCATGCATTGTTTTATAATTTAGGGTACCATGTTGTCTCGCTGCCTATTATTTGTTTTGCTTGTATCGCTGTCTCACCGAAGGAGTACCACATGAATGCTGATAGGAATCTCACGGTCATGATTTACATGTTCATTCAATTATTGTTAATCGGCATAATATGTACGCATGAAATTCTTCGGTTTTGATTAATTTCATTTTATCACATTTTATTTTAGATTAACTTAATCAAGACTATGGATTGGACGCTAAGATAATTTCATTTACCATTATAAGATTATAAATTATGGGAATTAATATTTGCATACCATATTATTCGTTACTGTTCATCTTCACGATTAAAATATTTACGACTTTATAAGTCACAAATATAGTACGGTAATACCAACTATTGGACGATGCTGTGGAGAAAAATTTTGCATTCTCTATCCACAATTAGTGACGTGTCGCACCTTTCCTGTTGTCGCCTGAAAGCAACTAACGCGACGTACATTTATTGAGCTGCGTTTCTATTAACAAAGTACGCGATTATTCTGCATCCGACAAAGTCAGTTTTCAAAGCGCGCGGCATAAAAGGAAGACACTTCAAAGTTTTCCACGTAGGATATAAGGAAAGGTTCAGAAATGATTCACAGTACGTAACCGGAGATGAAGTTCAATGACAGTTAATTATCCTCGCAGACTTTTTCTCATCGCAGAATATCGGTGATCATTATTTGAATAATCAAAAAGTAACAGTCCGTTCATGGTTCAATAGTTTTCGCGTTGCAGTTAAGGTGATTTAAGCATTTCTTTGGTGATTTTTTGGGATTTTCAGGTGGGAACAGCAAAGAAAATTTGAAAAAATTCAATTATTCGACGCCAATCTACCTGGGAGCGGGTGCAGAAGAGACCTGGTGACCGTCAGTTGCATAACAGTTAATAATTATGTCAGATGCAAAAATGTTGTTTTTCTTACATTGTTATGGCCGTGTTCGAAGTGCAGTAGACCATCTCGTTGAGCAGATAATCGCTCTGGAAAATTACGCAGCGGAAAAATATTAAATCACATAAATGGAAGGGAGCAGTTAGATTCAGTCATTATATGCTTGAGGTTACTTCAAATTCCTTAAAATTTGCTTCAACGTTCATAAAATTTAATTTTTTTTTTATACCGATTATTCGCAGAATAGCTCAGTCAGCAAGAGGCCTTAATGAATAGTAACGGTTTTTTCTCCCTTTAATGTAATATGATAATTAATCTAAAAAAAAAATTTTAAATTACAATTTTCAAAGTTCGCTTAGTTGACTGATACATCGTCGTTTTATATTTTTAGTTCGAAAAAAGTAGAAACACGATTTTCACCTCCAGCTTTTCATATTTCTTCGCATAAAGGGTATCATAATTTTGGAATGCAGGTTAGTTCAATATTTTTTTCGATTGTAATCTGGCTGCGAAACAAGATAAGATAAGGAAACGAAATTGGGTTAATGAGCTTTTAATATAAATAAGTCCAATAACGATAATAGTAAAAGTGAAACCCGAAATGGAACAGCGACTCATCAGTTTTGGACGTGACTGTAGTGGGAAATGTCAAAGTTACGCAGAGAGGCATCTGCCTTCGTTGAAATTTCGACAACGATCAGAATAACCGAGCTGCATTTCAAGTTATAATTTGACAACCTTTGAATTTGTTGCATTGGATCTGAGCGTCGAACCGGTGCATAAAAATATACTGATTTGACGGAATGTTCGCACGGCAGGCATAAGGTACGATTTGGGGAATGTTGCTGAGGCGCAGAAGGACCGGAATATGGAAAAGTCGTCAGTGGGGACCATTTATGGTTGTGGGAGGACTGTAAAAAGGAAACTTGTCTGAAGATTCCGAAGTTGTGCAAGAGAAACAAAGCGAATTAATTAAAGACCTCATCGGCAAACCCGAGAGTGTCGTCTTCGCGGTGGGCGGCGTAAGGTTCAGTGGGCTTTTTTCAAATGTTCCTCCCTCTCTCGCAACTGCGTTCTCGGCCCGCAATTTTTTATTCCTTTCGTCGGCCTTTCTTCCATCCGCGATGGTTTCAGAGCCTTCGATTCGACCGTTCCATATCGTTCGAGTATTTCTCGTTTTCAACCCTTTTCCGGTTCTTCGGAATATTTTCCCGTTCGATTGTGAGAATGCGCCAGTGGATTGAAGGTACGCGGCGAATTCTGCGATAGTAATTACGTTTGTCTTGAAGTGTCTCTGTTATTTGGCGAACCTGCCCCAGAGACATCCAAGCAGGCGATGTGACATTAAAAACTCCATTCGTGATGTCCTTTATTCTTCGAACCCGTCATGCTGTCGATTGTTCCTTGACGAGTTAAGCTTATAATTAATTTAATGAAACTGCAGCGGATCCAGAATGTTCTAGGTAATACGTATTAAATAATAAAATTCGCTTCTTCTATTTTAGGTAAAGTCCTTTATCATTACGTCGATGGTGAAGGTTTATTTCTCTTTGTAATTTTTCCATAAATTTAAACCTTACTTTCTTCAAGGGAGCCTTTACATTATGCGCTTTCTAATACCTCTAATTCCATGTGCAAGTTTTAATTATCTTTTACCCGTTCGCCTGCGAACGTCTACCATAATCTAACCGTAAAGGAGCCCATTATCTCTTTCCCGCACTTAAACATTTTCGTTTTACATCGAACGCGATCGTGAACCTTTTGTGATTGCTTATTCATCCCTCTTCGAGTTGGGATTTTCGCAGCAGTCATTTTCCAAATTATAAATCACGTATCTTTCTAAATTTACCGTTAACACATGTAACATCCTTATAATTTTAATAGCTTTTTTTCGAGAGAATACGCTGTCAAGGCGAATTATTTTTTTCTTTAATATTTTTCACCACGGGGAGGGATGTATTCTAACATTATTTTAATTTATATAGTTTTTTAATATTTGAATATTATTTTAACGACCCGCATCCCCGAATACGCTCCCGGTGTAATATTTCAGATAAATTTTTTTGTGTGCAGAAAATTCGCGTTTCGCCGATTGCCCGGGACGGACAGTAAAATTGTGCGAGGCGAAGCCGGCATCGACGTGATGAAGATTTGTTTTAACGTTTAGTACATTGAAAATCGGGATGCTGAGAGGAGAGGATGGAAAGCCGAAAGAGGGACTACAACGAGTTAAAATATCTTGTTAGTTCAACGACTCGTACCTGGGTCATTGAGGCCGTCACTACTTTGCGTCACGTTCAACGCTGCCTTCTTTTCCATATCAGAACCTGGAGATTAATGTTATTTTATCATTCTTTTCATGTCCCTTCTTCCTTCGGTGTTCCATCCGTGAAGCCGTTTTTGCGGTCAGTTCATGTAATTATGTTTTTAATCCCGTCCGATATGCTGAATAATAAAAGTGAAGCAATATACAAAGATTGCACGTGGAAGTCTCCCGGTTGACGAGGCTGATATTCCACGTAGGTTCAGCGTTATTATTTTGAGCTTGAGGATAATCGCCGAGCTTTTAAATATTTATTCCGTTCGAATACAGAGTTGCATTCGGATTAACGTCCATGCGGAAAATGCAACTCTCTTGAAATTTTTGCGGTTGATCGGATTCTTTTAAATTGAGAGATTGATTGTAGATTTATTTAAAGGCGTCCCTCGACGGGGAAGCAAACCGTGACAACCGGATGAAGAAGCATCGGATCGACCAACTTGGTTATGAGCCTCGCTTCGCGTGCTTCCTGAGCTGGGAAGATGTCACTTGAGGCGAAGCTGCTCTTTCCCGTTACCGATTTTCCATCAATACCTCCCTGCGCTAACATTTAGGGAAATCGTCGTGGTTAGGGATTCAGAGACGCAAGGGTTATCCGAAACTCTTTGCAAACTGGAGGAGTTTTGATCATAGGTTAACTCTGTATTTCTAAGTTGTATCGGCGATTAAGTTCCCTTTTGTTAGTGAATTTAGTTTCAGCCCATTGAAAGTTTTTATCAAATGTTTTAAAAGAAATATATTTCTCATTCATTTTCAATATCAGAAACTGATCGCAATCTTCTCGATTTTCTCATGGTTGCACTCCGGGTCTCACGGACACCGCCCATATTGACTAATTTCATCTTTTACCTCAGCAGGTTTGCAGCCTCAGCATTTTTAATGAGATCTATATATATTTTTCCCGATTTTGAAATTCCTTTTTTACATTTTAGAATGTAAAAAAAACATATAATACATTTTTTTGAAACTTACTTGTTAAAAAACTTGTTTTATAGATAATTTTCTTTTAACCTTCCTTGGCGCCTTTTTACTTAAACAAAAAGACGATCGTCGCTTTATTAATGCTTTTGAATTTAAACATTCCGAGAGGTCGTTTTATGAAGTGTCGGAAAAGATTCGGTACCTTCGCACTTATAAAACTAATTTTATAAGAAAATACGATTTTTGGATTTGAGTTTCGGCTCTCTGATTTATACTTCCCGTCATAAATATAATTTTGGTATTTCATAATCAAAAGAGTAAATTTACTTATTGAGCAGACCGATATAGTTAGTATGTTTCATTGTTTGCATTAATCACTCATTTTTTTTCCTTTGGGAAAGAAAATAATTTCTACGTCTAGGAAAGAATTTCTTTCCTTTTTTAACGTAATACGATTTAAAATGTAAATAGATTAATATTTTTCTCTCTTGTAAAATCCTTAAGAAGCATTATTATCGCCCTCAATTTCTTTTGATGATTCTCACACTCATTTCGTTGGCTATAGTCATGATTAAATGTTACTCTCCTTGAAATGAAATGCGAATAGAAATGCACTTAAAATCTTGAATATTTTGCTTATGCAAGTCATAAACATTTAAGTTTGATTTTTATCTCTCAGCATCGCAGGCAAAGGGGCATAAATGACATTTTATTGTCATAAAATGTTTTCGAGCATCTTCGATTGGTCTCGAACCGTTTCCTCTGTCGCGTTCGTAAACTTCGGGCTCCCTTAAAATCAATTATTGTAATTTTTTTTATAGCCATATTTTAAATTGTCAGCGACCTACGCGGTGCACCAATGGAAGGAATGTCATATTTTTTGACTCCCCCGTTTAGAAGTTGATTTTTCCGACCATATTCTCATTTCTGAACATAAATTATCCTCGATTATAACTATTAAGCCGTGCAAGCTTATTTACATCAAGGAAAGTTTTCCACGAGTCGGTTTTATATTATTAATATGGCAATTAATATGATGAACGATTTCAAAAGAAGATGCGTAATATATTATGTGCCAAAAGATATTTCCAACACGAAATCAATCCAAAAAGCAAATTTTAGCTTCCAGTTTTCGAGCTCGATGGTTGCATCAAGTAACGTTTCTTTCATCATCCAATTGGGAAAAAACTTTTTAATTTTTGGGCAAAATCTCGAGCTCCGGTCCATCTGCTTTTAATGAAATTGCTTATCTTGTATTTGGGGAAATTAAATTAGGAGAAATTGCGATTTGCCGAGAACGTCGCGCCTCCAATTAAAATGATATATATATATACCATGTAATATCCAATATAAAATGAAAACGTTAAAAAGTGTGATTATGATAATTGTTCTTTGTCCATCGCTATAAACGAGTTATTTTTATATATTTAAGCGTCCTAATCGGAACGGATTAAAAGATCAGCATAAATATAATGTCAGATTTCAATACCTAGATGTAAGGCATATGAAACATAAAAAATGAATTATCTCGCTTTTCAGAATATTTTTCAAGATTAACTATCAGTGTCTCCATTTCCAGCATATTCAATTTCATACTGTAGATTTTAATACCAAATCACATTTTCTGTCTTATTCTTCGTCTTTTCGTATTTCCGTTTCGAAGCGGTTATGAAAGGCTATCATAATTTTTAATTGACGCCGGTAAATCCGTTGGAAATTGAAATTTTGCGTGCCTGAAAACATGTCGATACATCTTTTAGGAAGCTTCAGGATCGGAAAATGGACTTTTTATTTTTTTTTTCTTTATTTGATTAATTTTTCAGCAATCAGGCGTCAGTGGTTGTCGTCATCGCAACCCATCGGACGAGTCTTTTTTCCGTCGACGATTGCAATGGTAATTTGCATCGGTTTCATCCCTCTCGCTGCATTATATGCGCACTTTGCCTGGCATGCATGCCACACCACCACTCTTTCGTGCGATTATTGCGACGATGCTCTTTTCTCCTGCGTCGCTCACCTCGGCGAAACCTTCTGCGAACTTCACACGTGCTTAGCTCGTGAACAATCGAAGAACGTTTTCCATTAATCTTAATCGGACACTCGCAAACGGCTAGTGTATAACACGGGAATTTTCCCTCGCATTTCGGGTTGTCGCTGCTTCGAAATATTCATAATGAAATGGATTTATGCCGAATCACGCCGGGCGATTTTCATAATTTATATTCCATTAATATGCCTTACCATATTGTGATTGCTATTCGAAGAAGGATGATTACTCGCGGAAATAATAAATTTATGAAGCATTGGGGTGTAATTAAGAAAAGAAGCGAAAGAGGGAGGGAAACTTCCCGAATTAAGAAAACTTCATCATTTTCAGTTCCATGTGTGCAGCATTAATAAAGATAATTTATAAGTAATACATTTATAAGAACGTGAGACTTGACTCATTCTTACACGAGGAGTTTTCCTTCGGTTGCTCCTTCCACCGCTTTTATGCGAACGTTTAAAATCGGTTAAAAAAAAAAAAGATATTCACGGCACGTATGAATGCATCAAATTTACACGTGGATGAAGATCATAAATCTGAATGCGGAGTAAAAAATTTTTACGTCGGATCTGTGAATTATCATGTAAAACATCCGAAGAATTTCCTTTTTTTTGCATCACAGAAACGGGCATTATGAATAATAACATGCTGCGGCTAGTTCACGGCGAATAACAATTTAATCCATTTTTTGGTGCGTTATCCTGCAAATTTTTCAATGCTGTGAGACGAAAACTGTTACAACCGGGAGATCGTATTTCTGCTTCAATTTTTTCATTTTGTTTTCCCGTTAATAATATTTTTCTCCCCGCCAGATCATTTTCTCACCTCTTTCATAATATGGGATAAATGTTTGGTTTTAATGTCATCACGGCCACTTTAATTAAGTGTATTCCGGTTCATCAAATATATAATATATGACATGACGATTAAATTTCATACATTTGCTTATGAAAGACTGGCATAGTTGCGGCGTAACGTCAGTGCATTTAGACGTGGTCTTTTTTTTCGACAAAGACAGGATCATTCGATTATAAAAAAAATGGTTATTTAAATACATATACGTTTGAAGAAATAATTTACGTCGAGTTTCTTACAGCGAAAGAACATGATCTGGGGTTATTTGTTGCTCTTGCCAAAATATGATATCAATTATAAGTAATTGATATATGTAAAATGTTAATGAATTTGATCGCTCTCAAAGACTCGCGACTTCGAACGAAGGATAACAAAGGAAAATACAAGCTGGGGGCTTTACATTTTCCACTCTTCTTCTTCTTTCATAATGCATTTCGAAACTTCTCCCCGATAACGCGTCAGAATTAATCTTCCTCTTGGGGTAACGACGGGGAGGAAGAATTTCCTTTTCCGAGTCATGGAGGGGCAGGGCTTTCGCTTGTTTAATTTGCTTCTCCCTTCGTTCTAAATCCACTGCCGAATGCACTGAAATTGCGTGAAACTGACCCGATCGTGTGTGCAGACGCAGGGTCCGTCCGTCTGCGTGTTTCACGGCTTTTAAACAGCCGGAATCCTTCACTCTCGACATCCGTTTATTCCTCGGTTATTTTTCACCGTCGAAAGCACGAATATTTGGCGAAGGGATGTTTTCTGAAACGAAAAAAACCACTTAATCCAAATGCTGAGGTTTCGATCTTTTCCGGCAAATCGATTTATATTCCTCTTTTATGCCGCTTTCGTGTTGCCGCGGTATTGACTTGAGTTTGATGGACGTTGATATTTGACTGATGAATTTGAAAACTTTTCCTCACTTTTAAGGCTGACTGTAATAACATGAAGATTTAGCGAACATTTTCAAGCACGTAATAAAATATTTTATTTTAAAGAAAAATTTTCATTTGCTTTTACGTGTTACCCTCGCGAAGAGTCAGGGTACAATCCCCGGGCCCTTTAGCGACCCCCGCTTGTAAGGCTGAAACGAACTTTGCGTTTCGAATTATTTGCTTTTCCGCATCTTGTTTTCGCCCCTTTGGGGTCGCCAACGGGGGCTTGATTTTAATCCAATTTTACTTTTTTCACGTTCCTTCCTCGCATTTGAATCCCCCGTTCGATCTCCCAAACCAGTCGCCGGAATAATTCTCCGTTCGAATCATCGTACCCGTTCCTTAGATTCTTAAGCTTGCATTAAAATTTAGAAACTTTCCCGCTAACATTTAACAAATCTACGATGTCCGCAAGAAACTATAATATTATGCAGTTATTGGTTAGCCTTGCTCAATTTATTATTAATAAATCAGTATAATTAACGGAGAGACATGGGGATTGAATTTTCACGACGAATGGAGTTGATGTCTATCTCGGTTTCCATTAGTATTGGAATGTTCCGAAAATGGTTTGCAAGAGTTAGGCATTTGAGCGATTCACAAAGGAGTGCGTCTTCGGCCTGGATGGTTGATGAAGACTTCCATGTGGGCAATGACCTCCGGTGCTGGACAAAAATCCATTCGGACTCATGTTTCAGTTCGAGAAGTCTCTAAACTTCTCTCTTCTCGAATTCTCTCTCGGGCAGAATTGAATGAATAACATTTTCAAGATGAAAATCAATTCGGTTGAACGTTAAAATCGATAACAAGTAGGGAAAAGAGTTCAAATTTTTTTTTCCCTTAACGTCATTAATAAGGCCGGTCCGAGATAAAATCGCAAAGGAAATCGCAGAATGTTCCATTTATACGAACATATATTTAAGTCGCATCGAAGACAAGCCGCTATAAGGGAAGACGAGGGACGTTGCAGACATTTCATTCAAACATATGCAACAAAACCGCTTGTAGTTTGATACGTGATTCCGAAGTATTGATCTTTCTTCATAAATTTCCCTGTAATAAGTCTGTGATTTGTTCATGGACTTATTGCAGGGAGTTTTGCATTAGTTCGCGTTTTAAACGTTCTGAAAAAAAATTTGGTTTGAAGCAAGTCAGAACGGGGGATTGTTTCGGAGGTTCCGCCTCGACATTTTCCATTAGGATCACACGCGTTTTCTCGAAGGCAAGGCTAATCACGCGTTTAAAGGCTTACAACATGCAAAGGATACCAAGGTTTAGGAAAACCTGTTTGATTTAACCTGGCGCCGTGTTGAAATCCCCTACCAACCGGGATAAGTTAACCCATCGGACATGTTACGTTATTCAGAGGTGGTCGAATGTGAAGAATTCGATTCTGTTTACTATATAACGCCGCAAAACGAATAGTCGTTTCTTTTTCTTAAGGCACATGTCTTTGGTACATTTTAAAGCTTTTCATAATGGATAATTAATCAGCGGTGACTTATATGGGACGCATTCAGATGAGATCTGCACGAATTCCATACTCTGCTTGCATTTTTCAGCCACGAATAGGTTTTTTCAAGTTGTATTTTTTACTTTCCTTAAAAAAATTATTGTCTTCGATAGTTTTAAACGGTCAAACGCTCAATATACTATTTTGCTCATATCTTATGTCTTATGTCTATTTTATAGTCTTATGGTTAATTTTTTTCGATGTTAGCAAATGTCTAGAAATAGATCTATTCAGAATAATAGATAGATTTATTCAAAATAGATTTATTCGCAAATTGTAATTACTATCGCATAGCATTTATTAGCATTATACCTATTTGAAATTTGAATGGAAAGCACGAATTTTCGGGACTATCCGAGAACTAGGCGGTTTATTACTAAGCCCAGGTGTTATTGAAAAACGATACCTGAACGTTTGATATGGGCGAGGCACAAGCAGGTTTTGGGTGAGGCTCGCAACATTGTAATCTTTGTCTTAAAATATGATTTCCACAAGAGTAAAGAAGGTTGAGAGAAAATTCGAAGATTATATCGTGAATTAAATATACGAAAAACTAATTTAACAGTGTCCGAGTTAATCAAAATGGGTTACTTATCTGAGGGGTTTTCCATCTCGAAGGCATCGGGCTCACTTACTGCGACATTTAGGATTGGGCGCTAAAATGTTTACGGGTCTTTTTTTTGCGGTTGTTCACCTTCATATGGAACCTTTGCGATCGTTAATGCACACAACCAGCGAAGAACGTGATCTCTTCGGCGTTGATTTACGCCATTAAAACAACTACATATGCATTTCATTTTGAAAAGGAACTTTCTTTTTTGCACTATACCTGAGAAAGATATTAAACCTTTGGTTTTCCGCGAAAGAAAAAGAAAGAAATTGGTTAAAATGATTAACTACGTGTCGCACATTCAGGAAAGAATAAAAAAGGTCAGTTGTTCAGATGTAAAGGACAAGGCTTGGGATTAGCGAAATTTATGGGGCTCGCATTCGAAATGGATTCGTCGTATGGCAGTTGTTTCATATTTTCAAGGGGCAAGTGGGAAAGTGAACAGCACTGTGTTGGGTTGTCGGTCAGCGATCATCGATAAAAGCGATTGAGACGTTTTTGTCAGCGACTTTATACGTTTTGGTGAACATAAGAACAACAGTTTCGGTTCTGTGACGTTGACTGACCCGGTTGGAAATCTGTATTCGAAAACAGGTCCCTTATCATTTAAAACATGCTAATTGCATCGAAAATAGTTCGTCCTTCTGTCGTTATGCACACACAAAATTTGTCTGCTAATCGTGTGCCATGTAGACCGAAGAGATTTAATCTGAGTGATCGAAGACAAGATGCTGAAGGCTTTTTGCTTCGATCTTGATCCCGGTTTCATGAAGAATTCTACTTGAGTTTAAAATTTATTCTTTTATTCGTGTAGTGAATGTATATATATATATATATACGTCTGTGTATGTGTTTATTATATCATTCATAATTTTTCATTATTTTTTTATTACGTAATTTCCGCATAGAAAAACATGCTGTAGATTTCTTTTCGGGGCTTTTTGTTACAATGCAGAACATAGGGGAATTTATTTTTTATAATATTAAGATATAGAATCGAAACTTTATTTTTCGAGCTTAGTTGTAAATGGCAAAAGTATTGAATTTTTTTTTTTTTGCTTTAAACATATAATTTTCATCAATAATTTTCCGAAATTGACGAATTCATAGATTCAGTGCAAAATTTAGCTTATAATTATTACAATTTTTTTTCCCATAATTTTTTTTAAATGTATTTTTCTTTAATTTGACGGACTTGATGTAATTTCAGAGTATACGTCATTATGTATGGCAATTCGTTATTTCCATACTGTTTTGCTTCGTTGTCTATATTCAAAAAATTACACCTTAGTTTTACTTCAAATGAAATATCTTATCATAGAGTTTTTTTAATATGTATATCGAATTATTTTCGTTTCAGTTTCAATACATATTAGATTGGAAAGATTGACAACAAAAATGTCGCCGAGCAAAGCATCGTAAGTTTACCAGTTTTATGTAAAGCTTTTTTTTTTTTTTTTTTACTCTCTTCACAAAGTAGCAGCAGTATACGATATTAGTTGAACATGTTTTCCGTAAATTTGCACTATTCAGTATAAGATTGATTTAATTGAAAGGTTTCGTTTTTTTTTTATTAGGTTTGCCTTCGGCTCTTTCGATGTCCTTTGCACCTATAATTTTTTAATATTCTTTACTTTTAACTCGCAATTACTTTCTAACGCAACCGTTCTTGCTTTTTATTATGCGTGCATAAGATCGTGCTCCCTCCGAGAAAGGGTGCTTAAAAAAGATTCGGTATCATGCACCTTGCGCCGAAAATTAGGGCGAACCTGTTGTAATAAATAAAGTTCGAATATTTTTTTCCTTTTGTATTTTTGTCACATACTTTAAGCATCGAAAATAGTTGTTTCGCAACCCTTTCTCCGGCCTAGGGTCTCTGAAATGCCTTGACATTAAAATGAGGCATTTAAAGTAAATTCGGAGCTGGGCCTCAAAACACGTTTGTTCGGTGAAAGATTGAAGCTGACGCGGTTACGTTGAACAACGGCTTGATACTTTTTTTTTCCCGTTTAGTATTTACATATCCACCGAGGCAGTCTGATAGAGTAACCAATGTTCTTGTTGATTGCGAGAAATAATTGCAAACAAAAAAATTCGAACATTAATTAAGGTTATGAAATTAAAATGTATTTGGTTCTGTCTTAATTGTTACCACACGGGTACTGGCGGAGTTAGTTGGCTTCGTTAATGAAATTGATTGAATTCGATATTGACAAGGAGTTTTTTTCTTTTCTGCTTTTTGCGAGTTTTAGATTTGGTTCGCTGAAAATAATTTCTAATTATTTTATATTAATTCCGCCTTTGTTGCACCTTTTCAGTAATTACTTATGTTGTTCTGACCTCCTAAATTCGACCGTCATATTCGTTTGTGCAGATCTTAAATAATGTGCATAACATATATGGACATTAAATATTAATTAAATTAATATGAAAACGTTTGGGAATTTTTATTTAAATCTTCGATATTGTAACCAAAGTTGCAAAGGAAAATAAATTAAAAGCGCATTCCATTATTTGCAGAAGTGAGAATTTTCATGCCTGCATGCGTATAAATTAAAATATTAAGACGTTAAATCCAAGATTGATAATTTTTCTTTCATGTATTAGGGAGTTTTATTATTGGATAATATTTATTATGCGACGTACGAAATTTTTCTTCTGTAATACATATTTCGAGTCTTAAAATTTTTTAAATGTTAATAGTGCTCTTTTAATGAGAGCAGTTGCGATGTCAATGTCTTAGATTAGTAACTTAAAAAAAATAACTGTGGAAGTCCCGCGTGTAAAAAAAAATCCACTGAAATAATAATTAATAAAATTAAATTATAATTCCGTCTTTTTTGCCTACTTTATTAATTGCATATTACTTGGCAATTGTGCCACGATATTTAATGCCTTTTCTAGGGTGCATGAGGGAATGCGTTTAGTAAAAAAATCAGCATGTTCGGTTTCTTTTTCTTACTTTTTACAACGGGAAATCCAATGTAATTGAACGTGAACTCAAATGTTTGCACTTCGCCCGGGCAATATAATTAACACACAAACAATTGTTAACTACGTCGTTCGCTTGTTTTTTTATTGCCGATTTCGATCTGGTATTACAAAATTTACGTTTGTACTGCCACCATAATGTGCTTAAATTAAAGTTTATCTGCTTTAAAAATAATTCATATTATTGTAAATTTCAAGCAAATCTGAAATTTCTGTACTTTATTTATGTAAAATTGATGACAAAATGTATAAAATGAATTACCGAAATAGGCGCGCGGATTTACATACAGACGCGAAAAATTGCCTGTGCACAAAAACCTGAATGGTTTTTTTCTTTTTAAGTTAGAGTCGTCATTTATTTACATATTTTTTTTATGCAGTTTCCGTAAACAAAAAGTCAAGAAAAAAGATAAAGCGTATTCATTCCTGATATAAATGTTCCATTTTGCACGTGTATTTCGATTAAAAATTCAAATATTATCTAAAAGTTCTTAAGGAGTTGCGATGGTCCACTTGGGTTCACAACCCTCGCAATCAACGATCCTTTTCGCAATTTAGGTACATTTCCGGTGAACAAGCGATTTCATACTTCCTCACTTTCCTGTTCCGGTCGGAATAATTTTTCCGTACGAGCCAGGACGCTGGTGTACGTTTCGTCGATCTGTCACCACCCCATGGGTTTCCCCAAAAGGTTTTCCAGCAAAATACTTTTTTGAGCTTTTGCTCTTCTTGTTCAGACCAAGCGACCGATTTACCGCTATTTTATTGGCAACACTTCAGTGTTATTTACCGCGTTCTCGTTATCTTCCGGGTACGTAATTCGGCATTTCATTAGGATGGCAAACGCAGGAATAAAACGGTTTTAATACCATAGATAATCAAATTAATATATTAATGCATTTTATAAGTTGTAAATACAAATTTAATGTTAAAAGGAGATTAACGGTTTCCGCTTTTAGGTTAACAATGAGCGTTTATTTGTATGCACTTACTCCTCCGTTTACACGGCATTGTTAAGTACGATATATATTTATATATATGTATAAACATCGGATTTAACCGTGGTGTCTCACGCATGTGTGAATTCCCGACTGACCCAACGGTGTGCAGTCGATCATTTCCTTAATTTTTCGGTCCATTAATAAAGAAGGATTAGGACTGCCCCTGTAGTCATTGTCTGTCGGATGGTTCTTGTGCAATCATTAAACAAATACCTATACGTGATCCAGTCACTCAACATTGGCCTCAATCTTATTTACTTGTGCGCTGCTACCAACTTGTAAATGTCAAATATTTATTTTCCCGTTTCGTCCTTGGTACCTGTTTTTGTGTGTTTTTTTTATATTCTTTCTTTTTACGGATCGTTTTCGATTCGTAATTAGTTCGGTCTTTCTTAACCGTTTTGAAATTGTCTCTGCTCGTGAAACTTTTTATTTTTCTTTGTTTGGGTAGGTCGATTTTGTCCAGGTTATAGCATAATCGCTAAAAATCCAACACTGAAGCACCACCGAGTGAAAGATTTCTTTTTAAAAATGCAGAGAGTATTTTTGTTTTACATAAACATCAGAACATGTTCTTTACATAATTTTCTTTGATTTAACTTTAAAATAAGTTTTAGAAAAACACGACATCATTTCATTGAATCAGAACCTAGAACCTTAAGCTGGATTACTTATTTCGTTTCGTTTTTCGCCATTCATTTCAAGAAACCGTAATACAAATCTATTAAATAATGGTCTCAATCACAGTATGGGTTATTCTGAATCTGGAATTAAAATGATTGTTTCGCTGCTCCGTTAAATTTGTCTAACCCTCCAGGCAGGCACGATAAAGTTCTTTAAGGAAAAAGTGAAAAATATGAATTTTATTTGCCGGATGAAGACAGTGACTATGTCATCTAGCTTGATTGCGGTCTTTACAGTCGAAGTTGACAGCAGCGTACGATTCCCAATTTGCTTATTCATCCTCGTATATTAGTTTCTTTGGTTTTACTTTTAAACATTCCTTGTGTTCCGGAACATTTTAATTGCGACCATTTGGAACGGTACACCACATTTTTATGCATCCTACGAATAGCTGCGTGCAATTATTTGTTATTGCGCTTTGAGTTGCAGGGTAAGACTTAACAAGTGATTTTAATATTGTATGACACGCAAACCCATCCCGATATCAAATTTAACTCCATCTTTAGAGTGCAAGACTGTATTTTAACGTATAATTATCCATCATTGGATTTAACGCTTTTCTTATGGCAGCTTCATTTAAATTTTCTTCTTTTGCTGCAAGTCCTCCTGAATGAGTGATTTCCACCCGTGGTGTCGGTAATTTAATGATAATTTTAAGTTATGATAATTATCGAAGCCGCCAACTCTTCCGTTTCTTACGCATTAACACATCACGCTACTGCATGAATGAACCATTGAGTAAACATCACTTGCTCCGATATCTCGAAAACGTTCAACATTTGTGCACTTTCCGACGTTTTAAAAGAAAGCTTGATTTGATCGGAAAGTTTTAAAAAATTACGAGGAAACTATCTTTTTTCGAAAATTGGCATCAATATGCGATACGTTTCCATTATTTTACTTTTCCGTTTACTTTTTAGTAGCTCGGTTATGAGGCAGTAATAAATGTTTTTGGCATCGAAATTATACAACGTTAACCGTCACCGTTTGCGATATTTTTTCGATGCAAAACTTTCTGGTTGTGCGACGTCAATGTAAAAGCGTCGAATGTTTCCTTTGCCGCGCACGCGGAGCGAGCCGTCGGTCGCGAAGGAAGCGTGTGCGGCGAGTGCCGGAGCTTCGCCGAAGCGCTCGAGTTTTAGATAAAGATAAAGAACAATCCGAACTTACGTAATTGCATCGAAAATTAATAAAGAACGGTGCAGCCGCGGAAATCATTCGAGGCAGAAAAAAACTGAAAGATTTTAAAAACAGGTTCACGAACGAGAGAAATTCGCGTTGTGTAATTTCTCGATTTTAGATCGTATTTTAAGGGTAAATGTAAATGAAACAAATGCCCGGATTTGGTCCGGAGGCATCGACCAGAACAGGTCTTATTCATCATTTTAATCTATTACGGTGAGGAAGATGAAGGGCAAAAAAGCGCAAGAACCGAAAAAAAAATGGTAGCCGCCAGTGAAATTAAAAATCACGAAGAATGGACATTGAGAATGAATGACTAAACTGGAATGACTCGTTTATTCCGTGTACCTGGATTCCTTCGCCATTCATTACGCAATAAAGTAACTGGTTGGATTAAGGCTAAGTGTCTTCTTCCACAGCACAAATCCGATGATTAGCTTTGTGTATATGTAAGTTAATCCTTTTGCTTTAACAAAGAAATATTTACAATCGAGGGTTAAATATTCGCATGGAAAGGCTCTCGCTCGGCATTATTGGTCGGTTGACTCGCAGCTAAGAGGAGGGGTGCCTTATAACCGAAGTTGCCGGATAATTTTTCATCGTCCGGGCACGGCTCCGGGGTCCGGCGATCCTTACGAAACGCGACAAAAGTGAACGTTGAAGTCCCGTTCGCATTCTCGCGGGAGCAGAGTTAGAAGGTATCTGTCGAAATGTTAATATTTCATCAGATAAAATTCTTTTTTCCGATTTCCGAGTCATTTTTCTTTCAAGGATTACAAGAATTATTTCCTGGCACTATCCGTATGGCTATCCGGCAAACTAATTTTTCAAGCTAATTGATATTCTTTATTAAAACAAGATATATTATGCGCTTTTTCTCATGCGGCCCATTTAACGACTTTCGCAGATGTTAAATCACGGCTTTTGATTAAAAAGCACTAAGAATAAATAACGTCGCGAGTAAAAGGTACTTGACGATGGCTTGCTATTAGCTGGGAAGCCGTTCGCTGCATGACAGCGGAAAATAAATAAGATCTCTATTAAAGGTGGTTGCTGTTCTCTTTTTCTCCCAAATACGAGCAGAGCTTGTTCTTCGGTTTCATCTTTATGCGTTTAAGATATTTCGGTCCTCGATCTAAGAGTTCCGAAGGAGCCGCGGCGTTGGGAACACGCCTCGCAAATCATCGACGTCCCCTTTGCCTAAACATCTAATTTTACATCTGCGACCGAACCTGCTTGAAAACCGATTGTTCGCCGGATAAAACGTCAAAATTTTTTAAACCGCGTGCAAAAGCTTGTTAAAATTATTAATGTTTTGCACGTCTGCCATTAGAAGATTTGTGACTTTGATTTGTCTCGTTTAACGAGTGAAAACAAGAATGAGGGGAAATTTACCCCATCATTTGGAAAATCGAAGGCATTTTTATTTAAAAAAGGAAACGAACAAAAAGGCGCCCATGTCTTCAATGCCGCGGAGGTTGCTGTACCGAAAGCATCAGCGGCCTTTCATCCAGATAATGGTGGGCGAATGCAAAACGAGAAGCCAAAGATTCCTTTGAGGGGGTTCAAATTGCTTCTTACAAAGGGCAAATGAGTTTAATGGTTTGGGCTAATTGTATTAAAAACGTTTTGTTATCTCAGTGAAACGGTTAAGAGATGAGCTTCTCTTATAGCGGATTCCCAAATTTTAATCCCCTCTCACATGCGGGTTCCGTTTTAATCGCTTTAATTGGACTTCCGTTCATCGTGTGTAGCAATTAAAAACTCCAAATGGGTTGTTAATTAAATATTCTTCAGCTTTTTCCAAATCACTCTCATCGAAGAGATTTTTCCCTCTTGTATCCGCTAATGCAATTTGTATCCGAATTTTGCACTTAAATCGTCGTTTTCAAAATTAGCACCCATTCGCTTTCGGTGAAGTGCGCATCGGGGAAGAGGAAAGTGACGCCGGCTCCGGTTCGACGTGAAGCGAAAAAATCTTCGGTGTCGAAGATAATTCGGGACGCGGGGCGTCCCGAAGGGCAGAGGCATCTTCGAAGGCAGAGGCCCGACTCGCGAGGGGAGGGGGTGGGGGTGGGAAAGCGCCAAGTTATCTGTCGGATGGGCGGTCGGTCCCGGCGGCGTCCCATCATCCAGTGCCTTCTCGTTAATCCGCCATCGCTGTCTTCGTGATTGCCCCGGTTAGTGCTTTTCCGTTAATTACCGGACTTTGTACGACTCTTATCGGTCGCTCCTTTCCAGCACCGTGAAACGTTCGTCTGATCACCGTCGAACGCGAAAGGAAATTTCCTTTTCCCATTTTGTCAAATGGAAAATCGAAGTTGAGTCTGTGAATAAAATATGAAGAAAGAAAGAGGATGTGTGAATATCCGTCATCTTTACTGAGAAAGGAAGTGTGAATTCGATTTTGACGTTATCCGTTTCTATGTATTTATTATATATATGATATGTGTATATAATATATATATATGACAAATATCGGATTATTTTTTGATTTATGGCTTTACCCTCACTTCTTCATGGAAGCTATTTAAATTTTTTGCCGTTGTCGCACTAAAGAAAACTGATGTTCAAATCTATTTCAAATAATTAGACGTGAAAAAACTGCGATTGCGATTATTGGGGGTTTTATAAATTTCGCGACACAATTTCCGTTGCGAAACGTTAAAATGATCTGAGGATGCGACATTCCTTGCCAGTCGCCTTTCCCTCTTGCTTTCAACCCCGAGCCGCCACCGCGATCAAATATTGTTTTAATTATCGCAGCTTGCACGTGTTATTTCGATTGTCGATGTTGTACAGTGCTGAGCCTGCTTTCGGATTTATCCGGATCGAAATCGAATTCTGCTGCCGTTTTCCTCAAAAGCGAGTTTTCCCTCGCGAAGATCCGTCGAATTTGCCCGCCACCAATTGAAAATGCCCCCACCCGATGAGTAAGGCCAATTGAGTTAATATCGCGTGGCATTTTCCCGGCGGATGCCCGATTCTTGGTTGGCATCCCGATTTGATTATATAATTATATGGAAAAATGTGATTTTTGGGTAATGTCACCCTCTGCGATGTAAATTGGGCGCAATTGCCGTATAATGCAGAAAATCCAGCGAGTGGGAATAACCATAAATTATACTGCTGATATAATATTTCGCTAAATTATACATTTAACTCGTCGTGTCGCATCGCATTTTGTCTTCTTCTTTTTTATTATAAGTCCTAATTGAATCTAAATATTATTATCCCGACGTGGACCGGTACAATTACGAAATAAACTGGAATCGTGTGTTACGTTCGGAAAATCGGATAATGGGACATGCTCGATCACGTCCGAATGAAGGGCAATTTTTTCACGTGTTCGAATCTGGGCGCAATCAAAAAGTCCCATACTGAAAATAATTTTATTCATATAAACGCGGAACGAACGCGTGAAATGAAAATTTTTACGCGGCACGAATAAGACTGAGAAAAATGTAGATTTCCACGACCTTCGTGAATCCCTATTTTGTTGAATAATTTTCCTTATTTGAATATATATCGTATATTATCATAACCGGTTTTGTTGTCGCATTTTATGTGGAATTCTATACGAGCAACTATTAATGTCGACGACATTTAATTTTTAACTCTCGGTGTTATTTTGGATTTTCATTAAAAATTTCCAAGATTTACACTCGTAAAATATTTCATATACCATTGTCATATATTTCAAAAAACGGTTTCCAAACTGGTTTTCAAACATTTTAGTACATATTATCTCAGTTGATACAATTTTATTCAAATGGGAATACTTAAAAGTATACGGCTTTATCGAGGCGAGCTTAAATATTGAGATACAGGAACATAAAGAATTTATTGCAAAGATCTTATTCTTACTCAGAATATTATATACATATATATATATAAACTATTCGCGGATTAAAGTGATTTTATCATTTCTCAAATATACGGATTATCCCAGGGAAACGAAATTTGCAGTGCGTGTAATACTTCCTCAGAATTAAAAACGAAGCATTAGTAGTTGTTGATACGTTCAGCAATCTATTTCCGGAAACACGTCGCAATTGATCCATTACAAAATTGCGGATGTGCCGAAAGAGGTCAGACCCGGTGCAGATGAGGATGACACCATTTAATGATATAGTTTAAAGGACAACTGAACTGGCGACAATCTCTTAAAATGTCCAATTTATTCATTAAAAAACGGCGTCGCAATCTTTTCTAATTTCGGTCGACGGTGATTGCCGGACGGAAAACGTCAGGTCGCATTAGAGAATAAAATTTTAGGTGCGCTGTTCCGGAAAAGAAGGGAGGAGGGCAGAATTCGATGTCTCCCTGCAGAAATCTCGATAATGGCGGCACCGGTTGACATTTATTTAAGTTCCCAAGAAACAAATGAGATTTGCATCATGGATCCTTGGGATGCATTTCACGAACTTCGACAGCTTAAATTGCATTTCAACTGAAAATACATGGAGTTCCGCGTGTCCAGAGACGACGGTGACGGCGATTACCTGCGTTGCTGCAGAATTAGATTTTCGCTCGTTAGAATTTCAACCCTCATTATACACGTGGCCCAATAATCGCTGATGCTGAAAATAAACCAGTGAGAATTGGGTGCAGTATCAGGCGCTGGAACCAATAAAAAGGAACATAAATGTGGTTGGTTTTTTTAATAATTATGTAGAAAAAGCTTTATGCAGATGATTTGGATAACGAAAACATTGGTCTTATTCAAGATGCAGTTGATGAGTTCTATAGTAACTGTTCTCTTTTCTTCTATTGGATCATCACGTGATTAAATATCCGTATATCAATGCACTAAAAGTGCATGGCATGCTGTTTAAGAGCTGAGAAAATGAGAAATATCACATGGGACATGCAGGACTGGAATTGTGTTTAGATTGCCGTTTTATATATAAAATATTCGCAAGCGTAACTATTAAAATGTTTCATAGAAGTAAAAAAGCCAAACGAAGGGCCGAGAAATGAAAGAGTGGAAAATTAATTTTAATATGGCGAATTTTCCATTATCTTAGTACCTGGAGATGTTCACGGTTGATGTCTTTGTAAAAATCTTTCGGTATATAGCATGCGAATGCAAGGTCTACACGATCGAATGAAAAATTACAAATGCAGATCTTTACCTCCGGTGTATGCTTCACCAAAAGTCACCAGTCCCTTGAATACATTGTTAAGTTAAACGTGTTGTCTCACCATTTTAACAATTTAGTTATTTATTATTATTTTTAATCCTAAAACCGAAATATTTTAAAACAAATTACATTTTTATTTCGAAATTAACATAATGTCTTAATGAAGCAAAACTAAGCTCAAACTGCGATTGTATAACGCCCTCGGTTATTAAGCTTCCTGCCAATCATTTTCACTAACTACATCGGTGTACAGTTTTAAGATTTAATATTAATGCATAATTATTTACTCCTTTGGATATGTTTGATTACTCCAACCTGTAATTAACGGTGTAGGTTTTTCTATGGAAGTTGATTTTGTTTGCTGCACGGGTTCTGTCCGGGTGTTTAGCTTACGGGTTTCGGTTTCATTTACATGAAAATCATCGTTTGATCGTGCTTTGGTTTGCAGCTTTTTATACGCATTCGCCGTGAGTAATGCAGTTCGGAGCCATGCACTCAGGAGCCACTAGTGCATATCAAAGTATGGAGACATAAAAAAATTCAAAATATTTTTTTTTTCGACGAGCTTTTAATTGAGAATTGGTTGCAGTTACATCAGTTACCATTACGCCTTTAAAGGCGCTACATATCGAATCGTCAAAGAATTTTGCCAGGTATTGCTCAAACGAATTTAATGACAAAGCAAAAGTATTGTAAACTGACCTTGTTTTCCTCGTGCCATTTGAAAATTTCTCGTTTTTTTCTCATCTCCGAAAAATTAATGTTTATTTTGTATTTCACCGACTTTGACGCAACAAAACCTCGCTTCGTTGAGGTGCGGAAAGGCAGAAGACTTCTCGCGCGTCCGGCACGGAGATACGTGAAGGTTCGCCTCGGCTCGGGAGCCTTTCCGGATCGGCGATCTCGCTCCCGGTTCAGTGATTCATTTTCCCGACATTTCTCGATGGAAAATTCATCGAAAGCCGAAGAGAAAATTTTTGTTTTCACATCTAGGCTCCGGTTAATGCAGATTTAAAATTGAAGTAAGAAAAGGCAATTTGCGATTTCGATTATAATTTCGATGAAAAGAAACGCCGATAAAAACCTTCGTCGAATTTCTCGCTCAGTGCGAAACTTTGCAGATGGCATCCTCGCGGCTCTTGTTATTTGCGACGAATCCCAACAAATATGGCGGATTGGGAACTTTTCCCAACGTGGCTAATAAATTCGAGACGTGTCTGATTGCATGAATGCACGACCGCTGCACAATCCTACATATTTCACTGTATTCGCAAGGACAGTGTTTTTACCTGTTCCTCCGGTCCCGTTTTGGCCACCTTCCGAGGGAGTGGCGGCAAAAGCGTCGTTTTCATTAAAGCTTCGACTGTGATTTTTATTTTGACGATCAAAGCGATTGGCAGAAGGAAAAATGCACTTTCGCACGGACAAAAGTGTTGCTTGGAAAAAGCGCTTGGGAACCGTTGGGGAGCGGAGGATGCTGCTCACCCTCACCCACTTATCCGTTGAACCATTTGATAAACATTCATTAGCTTAATGAACAGGGGGAGTCAATGAGAAAATTGTTCCTAATTCCTGTCTTATAGGCCCTAATTTTAATATCCGGGGAGGAAGCAGCGACGCTGACGGTTAATTGACAATCGTTTGTCTTGTTTCATTGCTTGCTTTGATGGTCAGAATCATTTCCTTTCCGTATAACCTAAGATGAAAAGCTCGTGCGTTCGTTTTCGGAAACCTGACGGCACGAAACGCGATATGGTTTCCCCGCCGCGTGAGTTATCCAGATTTGAGATCATCAGCAGGATCGAATTACGGAAACGAGATCTGCAGTGTACCGGCCGCAGAGACACCTGCTGCGTTTCGGATATAACGACCCCGTTCGCGCGTGCTAATTATTTTCGATTGCTATCTGTTAAAAACGTTCGCGGTTGCCTTGGCGTAAAGATATCGTAGAGATCGCTATCGAGGTGAAAGATGCATCGTCCGCATCCAGGGCTCGGTGCACTCCGTGCACCGGTTTCGGTTTTGCTGGGATATTATATTCGTGTTAAATTGTGTGTCGTGTTAAAGGCGAAAGTGCAAAAATTAAGCTAAAAGGGTAGTCGATGTAAAAAGTGGTTCACTTAATGCGGCCTTACCGAGGCAGTTCGCATTTCACGAGGGCGACCCGAAGAAAGTGAACAGAAAAAATTGACTTGGAAAATGCGATTTCTGGCCTTTTATAGTCGCATTTACCTCGGGAACCAGTCCGAGATGAATTGAAATGTTTGCATTTGAAAAAAGAGAAAAAGGGCGGATGCCTTGTTCAGATCCCGCTGACACTGGAAAGTAGCATGCTTCAATTGTGCTTGTTAATGCCCGAGAATGGCAGCTTCCACAAATCCGTCTTGAAAGGCGGTTTGTGTTGCAATGCCTTCGCACGGTGGAGAACGAACCGCAGTGGTCCGAGATATCGGTTTCATTAATGAAAAAACGAATTTATGAACCATCGCAATAAAATAGCACGAAAAAAATTTAAAATTTCAAAGTTCCTGTCCGAGGGCGTAAGTAAATTAGATTTAAGGGAATAAAACCGGCAGTTTATATCACTTTGAGCATGTTTTCCCGTTACTTTATAATACTATTATTGTGTAATTTGAATTGCGGATGATATTTAATTTGCAAACGACTTTTTGTGAGCGTAAGAAACGAGGAAAAATGCTGATGTACATCTCGGCGTTTATGATATTCATCTTATTAATTTTCAGGTTTAATAATTAAATCGTTCTCGTGATCCGTTTGAAGAAATTTTTTTGATTGATTATTGTATTTTTTTATGGCAAATTGAACAATTACATAAATTTTTAATGACGATTTCAATACACCCGTTAAAAATTTTTAACAGAACCTGATATTCTAGAATTTGATACGACTCGGTTCCGTATCATCCACCTAACTTATTTTTCTGGACATTTCGTAAAATGAAGAAAGTTGTGCGTTCTGTGTAGTACGTTGAACGGTGCCCTTTCGAGCCTTAACGGAAATTGGAACGATCGTTACTGTTTAAGCAATCTGTGTCGATGAAGTGAAACATGCAATGCACCTTATGATGGAGAACAGTGACACAGCGCGGGGTGCACTTCGATCTTTGGCATTCTGCACTATCTTTTCTTTTTTTTAATGCAATTTTCATTATGGAAAATTTTCGGGGCCGTGCTGAATGTTAGTGTGCGACACGATACCGGTTAGATGAGCGGTGGGTTAATCGGTGGATAAGAAGAAATCTCTTTCCAAAGGGCCTTCGACCACTGTTCGAAGGCTTTTCACTGCAAACGCAAGTTACCCTCACATAATAATCAGCAATGAAAGGCTGAAGTGTGGAATTGGGACAGGAAAGTGCATTTGCCTGTTGGTACCTTGTACAGGCACCGACTGAAACGTAAAACCCACGGCGCCTGCTTGTAAAATACGCCAACGTGCATAACATCCGTATTTTTTTCACATGCACGTTATGTAACGCCAAAACTTTTCTTTTTATTGGATGTTATTTATTTATTTCTCGTACTGTTGGGTGCGCATCGGGTCTGGAGGAATCTTCCTCTTCGATTGGATTTATGCTTTCGCCGTCTTGCTTTTGCAGGAGATTTCTCGGTCGTGAAATGAGACTGGAAAGTCGTTTAAGCAAACCTTCTTCGGTGTTTGTTCTTCAATATTTGTGGCAGATAAGAATCACATTAGGGATTTTCGAAGCCTCCGGCAGGTTAAGGCATTGTTTTCATTTTTCTTTTTAATAGATGTAATAGTGTTGGGTTGCATAATTAAATTACCAACTGTTGAAATAAAGTGAATGTGCCAACTCTTTTTTTCTTTTTTTTCTTTTTCCAGTCACCTGTGCATTTAATCTGCATATTTATTTCCGAGCAGTTTCGCAAATATACAAATATTTATCCGTTAAGCAAATATAGTATCATGTCGTTCAGGTAAGGAATTTACGGTTTATAATAATAAGTTTTAACTGCATATACTAGTGGATCAGCAAATTTTTTTTTTTTCTGATATTAAACCACATTATTTTATGGACGAATTTTGCGCATTAATTACACTATTTGTTTCTCGCTCTTGCCTCAAAGTATCATTTTCTTATATCTTATCCTTTATCTTGTAAAAAATCTAGCGACGAATAATTTTTTTCTTAAATGAATGAAAAATTTCCATATGTGCGTGTATGTTTTGTTTTAACGGTAACCACACTCAATTAGTATTGAGCACGCGTAATCAAACATTATACTTCACAAATAGTATTGTTTGAACTCGAAAATATATTTATAGCTCCAGAGATACTGAAAGTCGAAAGAATTGAAGATTTTATACTTTTAACAGGATAGGGTGAATATATACGGTAAATTAATCCAAAAAAGAATGTAGCGATTTATCTTCATGTGACATATATATACTGAAACTCTTTCCAATATCAAAATATTGAAGAAATTGCGCCCGAATTCGAAGTCAAGTTGTATAACATAGTGAAACGTTATAGGAAGGAGATGGTACTCGTAATACTTCTATATAATAGTTGCATATCGGAATTTAACTAGTTTTAAATTGGGAAAAAGACTCGTTTGCTTCGATGCGGGGTCTGAACGATGCATGATTGTATTATCCGGCGAATTTGAAAAGAGTGAATTAATGAAAAAAAATTTTCCTTCCTGACTCGGATTAATTCGAAAAGACCGCTGAGGCCATCCCAAGAGGCCACAGTTTGGGAGCCGGTAATTGGTTCGTTTGCAAGAAAATTTGATTAATAGGCTCCATCTCGTAATCATAAATGTAACATCAGGTCTGACATAACCTAACCCAATGTTTGGATACATATCCGGAACGGCGGAAATACCTCATAAAATACGCGTTTATATGGCAGGGATGCGTGCACTTAATTCAAAACGTCACAATAACGTGTCATGAAGAGCACAAACGCAAATCGTACTCCTAACGACTGCTAATTGATAATTTATCTATGCCGAATATCGTTTGAGAAATCATGAAATTTGTTCACATATGACATGTACGTACTGTATATTTCGTGATCAAGGTACTTTCGATGCAATATCGAAGATTGACCCGAATAACTGCTCATTCAATGTTGTCATTGTAAACAGTGAAATATAATAATATCGACACACACAAAAACTGAACACACAAAGTCTGTTATGATAATCACCACGTAAATGTTTATGTATTAATAAAATACCTCGGTTTCCACCGAGTTGTGGTCTTGGGTCTGTTTTAGCTTTGCCGTGAGTGTTGCTCACATATTAATCGTCGTGCATCGCATGTTATACACCATCACATCACGGTCCCAGTTTTCGCTTAAGCTCGGAATCGTTCTGATGGCTCTGACGTAAGAAACCATTTTTATAGTTGTTAATATTTAATCGCAAATGTCTTCCGCTGCTCCAACTATTCATTTTTATATTTTTAATTATAACCAAACGTAATAAATAATTTTTCTATTCACTCACCGGCATCTGACGCATTTATTTGTAGAAAAAAATGACTTTTGACTCGTTACATAACACCAAATGAACCTGTTGAGAGCTAATCTCGAGCCGGTCGTGAATTCGGGCAATGGGTGCCGCCAATTCAGCATTATAATTTACGGTTATCATAAATAATTAGGTTAACAATTATAATAATGACGGTCATAAAAGTGATCTTTTTTTAAGGGGAATTAAAAAGTTAAAAAGCCGCGTACCTTATTACTTGTGCGTATGATTTCGTATGCATAATTTTTATGAGATTGGATAACGACGATGAAGCAAAAAAAGAAAAAGAAAGAAAACATACTTTCATGGGATGCTGCAATATTAAATAATTTATCGCCATCAGGGTTGGTTTATTTGCATAATTACCGAAAACATTAAAGCAAAGTCTTAATTGATTCAATCTCACAGAGGTAATGGAGTTGGACGTCGGCCCAGCAAAGGAAGATGAAAAAACGTTGTTTAAGACATGAGTACGGGCTGTCGCTACCATTAGAGCATTTAAAGAAGTCTGACATTTTCATCTTTCTTCATATAAATATTCAATGTCGAACGCGGGTCTTCCCTTGAACCGATCCCGTAAGGGATAAATGCTATTGGTGCGTGCACCGAACGACATTGCGGGTAGCCGAATCCTAAGATGAAATAGGTCTTGGGACGTTATCCGAGAATGAAAGCCAAACTGCGGAACAAAAAGAAACGCGAATGTATTGTAACATTTTTATGTGCGCAAACAAGTATTTGCGCTGCTTGAAACTGTTTTGTAACAATTTCCACAGATACGTCAAGTAACGTACACATCAGAACTCTTACATAATTTTCTGTTTGCATTACAGTACGTATTCATGTAATATATGTCTCACTAGGTAAACAAATTCATCACATCTTTTAATGGAAAAAAGTTAAAATCGTCGTTTCGATAAAAATTGTTTTAAAATAATTATTCTAAAAATAATTTCGTGATACAATTCATAGTACAATCACAGTAAAAAAAATAAGGTCCTTCATGTTAATATAGTGATTATTACGGAGGCCACAAATTTTCTTTTATTTACTGTATTTATTATATTATAAAGAAATTTAGGTAATGGGCCGTTATAATAATGAAAATGTTAATTGTTCCGACATTTCTGCTCTTCATAAAGGTCAGACCCAATAAAAGAGTTCAAAAGAACTATCTGCAGCCACAATAAAATTGGCTGTGTCCTTTTTATGTAGTGGTTGCCTGCGTAGAACTGTAAAATGGCTTCGAACGATTTTGCTTCTTATCCATGCTATCGAACTCGGTGCGAAGTAAACCAGTCTCATAGGTGACATGCTCAGAAAATTTCCCATAATATTAAGAGCCTTATAGACCTCTATTCCCTTAATTATATATATTTTTGGCGATTGCCCAGCTAGGTCGACTGATCAGTCAAAATTATTTGAAAGGCAAACAATAGAGTGAAAAAATAGGATGGGTTAAAAAGTCTATGAGCGTATAGTATATTATTTATCTTTTTTCTAAGTTTCAAATGGCGGAAGACCTATTTTAATTCCGTTGCAAAACAAGAGCTCTTTGCAAAACCATTTTCCCGTTCCAATTTCGCTTGTTATAATAACATAAAGCTGCAAAATTCACTATTAAGATGTCCGATTGAAAGACAAACAAATGGATGGATCTATATATATATGTATCATCACATAACTGAAATTCTATGAGGTATATATATATATATATATAATTCCTTCAAAGCATATTAAAAATGTGAATTAATTTTTGTATTTTAATAACAAAGATTTATGAAGCAACCTTCGTAATGGCATTGTGCGTTGGGAAAATTGCTTAAATCACTTGTAAAGTGAATTACACTAATTGTCTTTCTGTGGCGAAAGCGATTTTAAATATATTTAATACATATATATATATATATTTTTTTTTTCAGAGACGAGGAGAGGGTTTTAGAGAGTCTGTGTCGGAGTATTCCATCATGCCGTTGGGTGAAGGTAGGGTAATTTAGATTTTAACACGCAATTCTCGGTTAATGCATTCCTTTGCGTTTTTATATAAATAATCTCCTCTTTTAGATTCGAAATAAAATTATATTAATTTTTTTCTATTTATGTTCTATTTTGTTGTCCGTGTAACAGATAAGGAAAATTTCATCCCTTCTTACGTTAAGTAAATTTAATATCGTAACAGATGCGTGGATGTGTCGTGTGCGGTGTCCCGCTTCGTTTGATTCGCGTTGAAATTTCACATGGGAGAAAAAATATTGGATAAAATTATTCGCGTATTCCCGCGGGAACATGATGCGTAATATCAAATTAATATTCGAGGGAGGCGAGAGGGTGTTTTCCGATGTGTGGTTAATAAATGGTTATCACTTTTGCTTATTCAATTACGTTAATATTGGGAGCTGTTTTTACGGGTGTCGAAACCTGAAAAATCCCACTCTTTTGCCGGAATCTTCATTGTCGAAAGTTTGCGAAATGTTTTTTTCATATTTTGTTTGCCGCATTATATTTAATCATTTAAAATGTAACAACTTAATTTGCCAAGCTAGTTGCCCCATTCGGTGCATTAGTCCCCCGTAATGATAATCTTGTGAAATTTCAATCTGAAAATACTTTCCAAAGAATTTTTCCGTCGTGCCTGATGATCGTCTTTTAATGTGCATCGAGATGCGCCGCATCCAAAGAACGGAAAGCGAGGCTTCCCGTAGCCTTCGCTTTTTAAATTTTCACGGGTAGCTGTAATGCGGAGGATTATGTTGAATTTCAGTTTGTGGTGCGAAGCGGTAACGAAAGTTTTCCCAATTTTTATTTCGGCAACACCTGAATTTTTGTAAATTTTCTCCTGGGAGAGATGGAAGCGGGAAAACCCAAAACTTTCGCATGTTTTCGCGTCCTCGTTCACCGTTCCCTTGCGGCTGCACAGACGTCGAATTTGAGGTTATCTGTTTCGTCCGATTTCGACAGAAAGCTGACATCTTATCAGGTTTTCCCGGTGACGGAAAGTTACATTTAGGCGAAACAAGACAAATTCCTAGCCAAATATTTAAAACAACGTTCGACATTTGCAGTTTGTAATGCCGCACTCAATTTATGAAATTGGCGAAATTTCGGAGGTTGGCGCCTCGTTTTCCACGCGTTTGCCGCATCTCTCCGGCGAAAAATGTTTGGAGGATCTAAGAAAATACGTGACTTGTTGCCCCGTATTTTAGAATCGTCGTTTTACTGGGAGAAATCATTCGGGCGCGCATATTATTCACGCGAGCATGTAATATACATATTATTCGAAATGAAAACAATTACGTGCAGGATATAATAATCTACAAAATTATTATTTACATTATCGGTCTTATTACCAATAATAAATAACGCATGATATTATCAACAAACGTTCAAAATTAACGAGCTTAAACTTATAACATTATTAGAGCTTTTATTTTGCGATCTTTTGCGTGTCTATTCATGGCCAGAGTACCATGAAAAGCATTTAAGGATGCGGTTAATATTTCGTTTAACCCGATCGCGTGTCGAGTGCCCGACTTGTACAATTCTGCGATTAAAAATAAAAAAATCGGTGGGATTATTAATATCGAGCTCGCAACTGCGGCCGTCAAATGATTTTTCCCCAGGTCTCCCGATCATATTTCGGCATCTTGATTTATGGCGTTGCGAAGACGTCGAGTTCGGAATTCCTCATAGGTTCGCTTGAAAAATGGACCTTCAAGTGACTTCGGTTACGGAGACGTCCGTTGAAAAATTAGTCACGTTATCGCATATATTTACACATCTGACCCGTTGTAAGGTATTTGATTATGATATTTGTTGAATATTTCGAAATTTACCGGCTTTTCATCTGGCAACCCGAGCGATTAGGTGCGAGCCTCGTTTTCTTCCTCGTTACAAAAAACAATTGCGGTGGAAGAACTCTGCGCCGTGCCCTCAGTCAAGCTCCTTTTTAAAAAGGGAATCGGCCTTATGGCGACCGTATGCTTTAAGGCTCGACGTGCGCGACACGTGGAAATTAATCCAGTTTAGCTGCAAAGAATCGTGTGGCCGTTCTCGAGTCCTCGTGGTGCATTACGTGCCCTGCTATCAATCATTACGGGTTCCGCACGCATTACACGTTACCGGACAACTTCTCCACTTCTCTGGCAGCGAACCAGTCTCAAAAATTAGTACTTTCAAAGAAAAATTTATCCGGTCCCGATGGTGGAAAAGAAAATAAATAAAATTTTTTTTTTCCTCTCCCATATGAACTTTCCTCAGAAATTTGAACGAAAATAAAAAACAGAGGCCAAATCAGTGATTTTATCTCGTAAATTTACACGATTTTCTGGCACAGTTTGACGTGAGGGCATCAAAACCCTACAATAAAGTTTCGGAAATTGTATATGATTTTGGGAGAAAACAAGAGAGAGAGAGAGAGAGAGAGAGAGAGAAAAATCTAGCAGACGATCGTGAATTCGAGACTGGAATTTTTTTTTCGCGTCCAAAATTATTGGCTTGCCGATGGTCGATAATGGGAGGAAAAATGAGTTCCATTTTGCAGATGGAAGAAGTGAAGAAACCGTCGAAGTAACTGAGTGGCCGGCGTCCGATTCGTTTTTCCTCCCTTGCGTTTTCCGCCCCGTAAAAAACGGAAAATCGACTGACCTCGAATCGGTTCGTACTTCGATTTGCATCTCGGTCATCGACGTCACGGGTGCGTTCAAGCCAATCGGGAATGAGGCACCCTCAGCTTTCGGAAGTTTCCGCATTTCTCGTGCGACGTGTTTCAACTGCCAAACGTCGGTGTTTCCTGATGCGCCGCCGCGCCACGATTTCCTTTTAATTCGCTGCAAATTAAGTTTTAAGTTATTATAAATTACACGTAAGTTAAAAATATTTATGTGCGTGTTACGTTTAACGGTCGTTTCGCGTCGTTTTGAGATCGGCCTTTTTTAATGTGCGCTGCATATGCAAGTTTTACAATATTTCACTCGAGCGGCTTCGAACGGCGTTCTGCATCTTAAGAAGGAATGAAGTCAGCATATAGCAATTTTAACAAATAATTAATCACTTGAGCAAACGTTACGGGGGTTTGAATACGGGGAACGCGGACAGAACGGGCATTCGGTTCCCGGCGGATAATTTCTTCCACGACTTCTTTGTTGTTCGGTAATTACGTGGCACGAAGAACCACTTCGGTCAGCAGCAGAAAACCCGCCCGAGATGTACTAATTGATACGGGTCTTTCAATCATTTATTAATGATCGGTTCTTGTCTGCATTCCGGAGGTACGGAGTTGTCGGCCCCCCCGCGCCTCCCTCTCCTTCCCCCACGCACGCACAAAGGCCCCGAACTCTAATTCGACCGATTTTATCTGCGAAACATCGAAGCCATTCGTTCACCCCCTTCCCACCCACCTCTCGCCCCGGAGGAACGCATCCCCCGCCCCCCCTCGCCCGAAAACATTAATCATTACGTATGACGGTAATGTAGGAGCGTGTGTCGCAACCTACGAAATACGTGCGGTCGTTTCTTCATATGTTTTCGGTGTACGTCGGCTTTTCGTTACGCGCGCATAATATACATATATGCTATGGTTATCACGCAATTACCACATTATTTTTCTCAATTTGATCTTCGGGCACCCAAAGAGCGAATGTTTACATAATTAAGCCTTGATTATTCCCTTTCCGCAACGCAAAAACACTTCACCGTGTTGAATTAAGCCAATTGTTTGCGCTTTTACAATTATCTACAAACACTTTTGAAAAGCGGACGCTGGAGGAGTTCGGAAGTGGTACAGATGGCCGTCGAGCATTTTTTCTAAGCTGATTTCAGTTCATTTTCCTATCGTTTATGCGTGAATTTATATGTATACGCATCTCAAATCCAGACAGGTGAATTTGCCGAAGACGAAAAGCGTTCGCCACGGCATAGCGAACATTAACCTTACGACGCACGTTGATTATTTATTGAAGGTATCGACAGCTGAAAGAATTTGCTGAAGAATGTAAAAAAAAGAAATTGCGGAACCGGCGATCAGCAACCGTGCTCGAATAATTTACAGATAAGGTGTCGGAGAGAAAATTTGTTGGCCATTCATTTCCGGAACTCATCGAACGCTCCTTCGTCTAACGGCCCCGCAACCGACGGCAACGGGTTGATAATTCCCGTGGATTGATTTTGGGGGATCCCGGGGGTTCCCGTCGCTTCTTGACGCATCGCGCCACGCCCTCGGTGCGACTTTCAACCTTTTGCCTCCCGGTACCTGACCAGCTTTCGTTTTCTCCTTCCGGGTTTTATGTGACGCGCTGTCGCGAGCGTCGGTAAATTCCCTTCTTAGGCCCCGATGTTTTTGCCGGGCCCTTTCCTACGGAGAAAACCAGCTTTCAGGTAATGTGTCGTGCCTTCCATCATGCGCGATGGCCTTCGTTTGCAACAAATTCTCCTTGTGGGTTCGCGGTATAGATAAACTCGGTGTTAGTTTTCCAGTTTCAGTCGTTCCAGGCCAGGGGCTTGGAAATTCACGCGTTCGTTTCCCAGCGAGCACGCGTTTTTCGTTAGCATCGAAGGGGGATACTGCGGTTGAAAAGAATTGCGTATCACCCGGAACTTAGTGAAATGAATTCATGGAATTCTGCCAGGACCATTCTCAAGTTGTAAGCGAAGCTGTTTCTTAAGCAGCACTGCTGCACGCGGGGAGTACCTGCGCGTGATATGAGGAAACGGATGTCTTCGGCCGTTTGATATCCGGAGACCAGAGATTTACCTTCTTCGTTCGGTGATCGAAGACGAGAACTTTGGGACCACCTCCGGTTTCATCGGAAAGCATGAAAAATTCAGAGCGAGCTCGCTGCATTATAAATAGGGCGAAAGGCCTCCGCTTTGTCTGTGGGGAAAATGGCGGAATTGAAGTCACACCTCGGAAGGGTTGACGCGAGATGTCGCCCTCGTCGATCCCGTTTGACCCCGTGAACCTCGCCTCGGCTTTCGAACCGTCATTCTGTCTAAGCTCCTTTAATCGCAACGGTGATCGCGGCGTAAATTAACCCGGAGAACGCGTCACCGACGCCCTTTCTGGCGATGACGGGTTAAATTGTGGAAGAGTTTTTTCCAGGCATTCGAAACGAACGGGCTGAGGGACGTCGCGGATTGATGTTTACTTCGTTCGAAAATGTCCTCGCCAATCCTCCAGTTTACGCATGTTTGCTGCGAATGGTTCCGAGACATGTAACTTGGGTGTGGTCGACGAAATATGAGACCGGATCGTTGATAGGCATCTTCTCACTTAATGGAGTGTAATTTATTTTTATCGGAAAATATTTAACCATATCCATGTAAAAGCTGCTCTATCTGGGGATATAAATAATGGACGGTAATCTTAGACTGCGCGTGGGGAATTCCTGAACGAAGCGTATGAATGAGAAAAAATTATCGACACGCAGGCATCACGCTTTGCCGTTTGCATGCTGTGCGGATAATGCAGCCCAAGTTTCGGTTCGGCAACAAAGGACAATAACTTTTGTGTCTGGACGATGCGCGATTCCGCAAGAAACGAAATCAAACGACGTTCGATTTGACGGACGAGGAGATTCGTTTTTGCGACGGCTCTCGTCGGTGCACGCTTCAGGGCACGGTGAATAATAAGCAAGGAAGACTGGGTCGTTCCGAATTCGAAAGATCCCGTGCAGTTATATTTCGATTAAATGCGGCTGAGGAGGACGATCCGGGGAGAGAAAAAATATTCATAACCGCGGCAGCCAGTATTCGTTTATGCGCAGTACGGTATTTTTTTTCAAATTTATTATTAATATTTTCCAAACACACAAATTTGTCGTTAAAATTCATTGCGGATATAAATAATGAAAAACAAAATTTAAATTAATTCTAAAAGTGCTTTGTCTTTAACGGGAGCACTTTGTGGGAAGTTCCTACATGAATCTTATTCAACTGGGTATTCAGGGCAATTGGCCAATTCCAACTCTTTGGTTCCGCGGCCGTCCCACAATTTGTGATTAATTTTTTTCCTCGATGCCCGTTAAGTTTCACTTTTTACGACCGCGTCTTTTGATGGGTCGCAGTCGAGGTTTCCGCATTTGAACGACGTTCGATATTTAATAACGCGGTCGTTTTTCTCCAGGCGGCGGCGTCCGCGAACGGCAAGCCGGGAGCCCCCTTCCTCCGCCGCCCGCGTGGACGGACCGCAGAAAAAGGTGGTGACGCTCCGCAGAAGGGATCGCGGAGGCACCGCTTGGAGAGACGAGAGCTTTCGCTGGGGCGGCTGCACGGGACGAGGTTTTGCCAAAATGAAATACAACTTGAATATTGATTGGTGACGGGTGGCGTCTACCCCTGTTGCCATGGCAACGCGCGTTCCAGCATCCACGGTTTATCATCCCTTAGTTTTGGCTCAATTTTTGTTCTTCCCCCGGCTTTCGCTGAGCGTTAATTTCTTTGAGGCTGAAAATATTTTTTTGCTTTCGAAAATCCCTTTCGCGGAGAGACTTTTATCCTTTTCCACCGCGAGAAATAATGGCATAATTGGCGATCGGCTTCGAATACTCTTTCGGCCTGCCGCGAAGATTAGGCGATTCGTAATGTTCACGTCATGGCTAACCCTGACACGTGAATAACAGAGGCGAGAGACTGAATGAGCGAGTAAAAAATAACAAAAAAAATTTTTTTAAAGCCTAGTTAGCACGTTTAAGATTTTTTATGTATTTACGTCCGAGGGAAATGTGCTTTAAAGACAGCGCGAGGTGCAGGGCCCTTTATTTAACACGTGGAAATGTTTAAAAAGTCTGTGACTTTGAACGTTTGACCATGTGCATCGCCATTTCGAGTCTTCGGATTGTCCGTCGGGCCGCGCTTCGGCCGCCACTCGCGGGTGGCTCGAAAAGCGGAGTTTTCCGTGGCAGCTTCGTTTGGATCCTTCTCGAAGCGGAGCCGGAGCCGAACTTCTTCCGTCGACGGGAGCGAATCGATTCCTCGGTTCCTTTTTCCATCGTGTGCGGAAAGTTTTCCTTTAATTTTTATTTCTTTGCTTTAAACGCCAAACCGTCGTTTTAAACCCTCAGAAAGACGTGGATCCAGCTTATGGACGATGATCCTTTTCCCTCGTTAATGCAACGCCGCATTGATTTGCGGGCGACGAACTCCTTCGCCGCCGGCGATTTCGAATTTTCCCATTCTCGTGGCATTAGAAAGAGCCTTGGAAATCTCACCTTTTCTTGTTTTTCACCAATTCGTCTCATGAGAGATTTCGTTCCGTGAGATTCATTCACTCGGCAAATGCTTTTGCGAGTTTAAAATTATGCTGCGGAAAAATATAAATCTGCCATTGTTAAGAAAGCATTTCATTCCGGAGGGCTTCTTGCAGGAAGGAGATTTGCTTCCGTCAACCGCCTGCTCCCCCCTCCCCCGATTCATAAAACTCGCCCCCGTTACCCATTTTAGAGGAGGATTCTCATTTTTGTGATTCGATGGGATTCAAAAACCCTTAAGGAAGCTGATTCTTGCCGGCGTCGTCGCATAAAAAAATTTCCCCGGGGAAATTCGGCAACTTTTCTTGTCGGCGTTTTTCTTGGATTGCGTCTGGAGTGACGGACATTTCGGTTGTCAGCCTTCGTTGCAACCGTGCAAGCAGTTCTTTACTTTTTGGCAAATTCGCAATTATTTACGTCGAAGAGTCAAAACAGAATGATGTTCTCCAGACGACGGACATTTTCCTTCGGCTGCAGGCCGCGAAGAAACGATCGTGCGGTGAGCATTGCTCCTCGTCGTCACATGCGAATGGTCGCCGTACCACGTAACAAGCAAATAAAGGGTTTCGATTCGCGCGCGCGTTTTGCATTTTTGCAGCGCGGCACGTGCGATTTCTCTTCGTTCAAATTGGATTGTTGCGGTTATCGTACCCCCCGCACCAAGGTCGCATCTTCGCGTTACAAACGGGGGATGAAGCGAACGTTGCATTCGTTATTTTGGTGCAATCGAACGCGCGGCGAGCGAAACTCTCGCCGCAGCCGAAACGAGGGTGAGCCCGTGCGGGAAAGCGGACCGGGTAACTTATCGTTACCCGGTTATCTCGGATCTTGCGGAAATCCAAAAGTCAATTTTTTAATTTTGCTCTCCCTGCGCAGGATTCGCCAAGGAAAACGAATAACTCTGGAAGTTCGAAGTCATCCGCGACCGTCCCTTTTGCGTAACGTTGCACTCGATCTGCGGACGACCGCCCGATGCGCCCGGCGAAGCAGCGGCACGGGGCAGCCGGTCGCGGGCGGCCGAAGTGCGGGACGACGAGGAACGCCCCGGATGCGGAAACCGCCCGAAGCGAATCTCGTCTTCGGTTTCCCCTTGCCTCGGGGAGGATCTGCACCAGCATCCGACCGCTTTCGCAACGAAATCTCTTCGCCTCTTCTTCAACATATTCAGCCGAGCTATTAATAATATATAATGGGCACTTATAAATCTTTTAATCGTCTCGGTCAAACCTTTTTAATGCAATATCCTAATTGGAGGATTTAAACGTAATTTTGAGGTATAAATTGATGTTATCTCGTAACCAGAAATTGACGTGCACAGTCCGTCGAAGCCCCCGAATCGGATCGGGTTTGATTTTCCAGCCGTGGAAAACCAACCCGAAGGAAACTTCCGATGCAGTTCCCTCGTCCGGGGAGAATCCCACGGCAATTTTTAACGCTTTTTCGCATAAATTAATTTATTCGATGGTCCGAGTGGAATAATTCTTATTCTTAGACAATTTCTGCGTCTAACGACGTCGGTCACGCACCTTACGCAGAAATGAAAACCCATGCATGACGTCTAACGGGGCCGGGGCTGCGCCGAAGAACGTATTTCGGATTCATTTTCTGCATAAATAAAGCGGGCGGCACCTGGTTTTGAACCGCACGCACGTTACCGGCGATCTGCGTTCGCCGACGCGATGCAGGCTCTTTCTCTTGCAAGGCGGTGTTCGGGCTTTTCCCGAATTTTCCGCGTCCCGCCGCGTCTGGAGTTTGCCGTCGCGGTTCGTTTCCCGTTTCGATCAGTGCACAGCTAACGAACTCATATAATACCGCATTACGCGCGTCGCCGTCTGCTCGGAGGAAGCCTTTCGCAGCTTCTTCGGGCGATTTCACGTAAGTGAAAAGGGAAGCCCGATTTCGGCAGATCCGGAGTGCGGAGCACGCGAGGTTGTCGCGTCTCGGAAGAGAAAAATGACTTCCGTGTCGCACTCTCGACCCGCGTCCGCGCCGCCAGGATCCGGGAGCAAGAGAGAATGGCCCCCGTGACGAAATAACTTCGGAAGACGAATCTCGTGTCACCCGGAGATGTAATCGCGGTGAGTTACTACGCAGCCCGCTTTTGAATCGACAATAATTCATAACGCGGCCAAAACGGAGAAAACTCCGTCGGCGTCCACGCCTCTGGCCGCGCACCGCCACGACCGCGTTCTCCGAATAGGAGCGTCAAGGCTGGTCAAAGAGTGGCCATAAATCACCCGAAAGCCGGGTTTTTATTGTTCTCGTAATCGCGTCGCGGCCCGTTCCCTTCCCATTGTCTTATTCGCGTCGCGGCAGCAGCTTCCCGAACCGCGACGGGAAATCGAACGTCTGCCGCGTTCGGAGCGAATTCTGCATCGACTCCGCTCCCGCGCGACGGAACGCCAGAGCCGGACCGCGAACGGGCAACTTCTGGTCGTTTTCCTCGCAAGCCGAGTGGGTGCCCCCACACTGGAGTAACGTGGGGATTATGTGGCGTATTACTGACGGCAAGATAGGAGACGTAATGAATATGAAAATAAGGCGCATAAAAAAGGGAAACTTTTTTCCGGCAGCCTTGGCGGAACTTGTCAAGAAAATAAACTTGTTTGTGCGACCTTCCTTAGGATGTAAGAAACTGGATGGGCAAGACTAATCCCGTGCTAATCCGAGTGATGAATTTTTTTCTGCCCTTTTTCGACCGTTTCTCTTCTTCGGGTTGGGCAAACCTACGCCGGGGCTTAGGGGGAGGCCGTCCGTGATAGATTCTTCGGCGCGAGATCGGAACTGGACCCGCCTAAACGAGAGAAGTGCCGAACGGTGTCGTGCGATCCTTCAAAAATTGTTAAAATTCCACGTTTGTCATTAAGAATAAGTTTCCGGCATCGCACCGGAATCATTTATTACCGTTTTTGTTGTTGTTGTTGTTGGCAGTACTTTCGTCATCGTTACGCGGCCCGACGTTTCTGAAGCTTCGTAACGCAAATCAAAATTGCATAAGTCGGCTGTGAATGACTTCGTAATGCTGATATGACGCTAAAAAATTCTGGCCGATTTGCAATTGCCGTACAAATGCAGTTATTCGGCCCGTCTCGAGTGTTGTGGATTTTAAACGTACGCACGCGTGGCCAGCAGCTCGCTTGCGGCACTGCTACTCCTCCAAAACCAGATACGTGAAAACATTCGAATGATAAATTTGGCCCACGATGCGAGGTGTCCACCGAGAAGGAAAATTTGGGCAAACGAAAGGAAGCTGCGGGAATTTCGAGCCAGAGGAGCATTTCCTTTGGATCGAACCAAACTTCTGCATTGCCTTCTGCCTTCCGAGCAAAACGTTCGAAAGCGCATAAATAAATGGCCTTGTTTTCGGTAACGGCCGCGATCCATCCGTGCCCCTCGATTCCCGTGCGCTATCGGTTCGATTCCGGGCCGACGATTGTAGCAGCATACGCTTAAAAAAAGGAAATGTACTTTGCTTCGGTCAAATGCTCCATTTACTCAAAGATAATTAGATCACTTTTCGAAATTGGTCTGGCCAAACCTGCACGGCAATTGCTCGGCCACTGGATTGGAAAATAAATGCGTTCTGTAATTGATACCTTGCAGCCTCGGGAAAAAGATCCGGAAGGTACCGTGTTTGGGTGCGTTTGAATCGAGACACTTCCCGAAGCCAGAATTAACAAAAATCGGGAATGGGGGAAGACTGGAAGGAAAAATGGAGAATCGCAAAAGGGCAGAAGATCGATTTCACAATGCAAAATTCTAAAGTTTGATTTTTATTTTATTTACGTTCCCGCGGGGTGTTCTCGACGAATATTGAATGGGAATGAATGACTGACAGAAATGCTGTACAACGTCAGTTTTCGGTCTGCAGCGGATGTTTCAAGTGCTGCTCCAGGTATACAAATTCTCAGTTTACACTACGGCAAATGCAAAGTTACATTTCTCTTCGATCACTGAAATCTTGTTTCACATGAGATCAAATAAATAAATTTACGGAATTCACCGTAAAAGCATCCGCGATCTGTTTATTCAACCGAGAAATCACGCCCGAGTAAATCGAGGCGCCTGGATGGCTTTTCGGGATTGTGCGTTTGCAATTATGTCGCATGTCGTATTCATTGCAGATGTGAGCACGTCACCGGAGCGCAAGGAGACAGAAGAAGAAGAAGAAGAAGAAGAGGAGGAAGAAGAAGAAGAAGAAGAAGAAGAAGGATGAAGATGGAAGACGACACCGTTCTGTCCGAAGTTGGACCCGAGGACGGCTACCTCCTGGTGCGGATCCACGTTCCAGAACTGAACGTTCAGAAATGTTTGCAATTCCCGAGGGACCAACTCGTGTGGGATGTGAAGCAGCAGTGTCTGGCTGCTTTGCCGAAGGTATGCGACTTTGCTTTCGTATCCGCATTGCACTCCTGTTGCGAGCGATTCGCCGCGATTCTACACTTTTCAGACATCCGCGTCCACACGTACCGAGTATGGTATCCTCTCACGTTTAACACCTACTTCTCGTATTTAGGGCTGTTCGGTTGAAGCAGCGCTGAATTAAACCGAGTGTTACGTTCCCTCGTGCAAGCGCTGGCCCAAAGCAATTAATACCGTTTTCGGTGAAGGTTGGGTATCATCATGCACTAACAGGGTTACATGATAAAAGGTCGATACCAAAGCTTTGCGAGGGATAAAGACGAAACGATCATAAATTTTATTCGCGGGTTGTAAAAGATGTGCGCCGCAGTCGCCCTCCGCGAAACGACGTTTTAAAACGGCGGAGATTTGGCCGACGAAAATTATTCGCCCAAAAAAATTTGCGGAAAGTTGTTTTGCGGGCGGAAACGAGGGATTTGCGTCGAAATTGAGGATCGCGTCAAATTCGGGCATTCCTTTGATGCGAAAGGATGATCATTCCGGAGATCTCTCCGCCCGGGGTTGTCGTTTGCCGTTTCAAATGATACCGAAAAACCACCCCCACCCTCTTTTTCCGCCCGAGTCGCAAAGACGAAATCCGGAACGCGGATTTCCGGTTGGAATAGTAAAAATTAATGGGTTAATTAGGGGTTTCCCGCCTCCCCGTGTTACCATGCGATGGAAGGCAATTGGACGTGGGCATTCTCTTCATAAAAGCCACACGTTAATCTTCATAATGATTAATTAGTATAATTTTTTTTAAATTATAAATCTCGAATTCCTTTTTCCACCATTCCGGTTCCTAATGGAACGAATGAATTTTTACCGCTCCGTACGTGTTAGATTTATTGCTAACAATTAATTAAGCCGAACGGAGATGGCTTCGGCTCGGATCCGTGCTCTTTGAATGATTATCCCGGATGGAGCCCTCGTTTCGGAGACCGTAAGATGGATTGGAGACGTGGACCGAAAGGGGGAAGCGGCTTTCACCGGAAGTTTTCCCCTCGGCCATGATGCCGCGGGCGCCGGAACGGACCGGTCGCCCGGGACCCGTGACCCGTTTTCCACCACGACATTTACATGACAATTTGCCCGTTGAGGGAAGAGTGTTTCCTGTTGCGTAGATGATGGCACCGCTTGGTAGATGATTGCTTTTTTGTATATAATACGTACAGATATATTTATTATTGTACTTAGGAAGTTAAAAAACATTCATATCTTTTCGTCGTAATGATATACGTATATACACTTATTATCTGCTTCACTTTCGAGAATAATAAATTAGTTGTTGGCGATTATCTAAGCACTACATGAAACAGTAGAATTAAGTGTATTTATATACTACGATATACTTACAAATTAATGCATAGAGAAGTAGTTCTTCCCTTTTGTAAGGGAGTTAAAGCATTAAGCGAAAACTCGGCGAGTGAAAATGCCTCTCCGAACCTCGGCCTCTTCGCCCGCGCCCCCGTCAGCAAAGCAGCGGGAATCGCTGTCGAAGGTAGCTCTTTCGCGGCAGCGGATTTTCCTCAAGTCCAATTCTACTCGTTAAGCGGTTTTTTTTAAAGCCGAGTCCTTAAGGTATCGATTTGAGTCCTCAAGCCACCAAGCACATTAACGAAGTAGAAGTGTCTTTCGCTTTTCTGACTAATCACTTTTTTGTTTTCGTTAACACAGGTAGCTATGTGGTTCAGGGTATGTTAAACTTTTTTTTTTTTAAACGTTGCATGTCGTGTGGCATGTTTTTGATGTGTTTGAAAATGGGATTTGCCTGCTGTTTCTCGCAGTTCACGTTCGCGGTTTTGCTCTCGTCCCATGCACTTTTCGGTTTCGCGCACCGTTCGAAATTTCAACCACGGGAATCGTCGCAGCTCCTTGATTACGGTCGCCGTTAAGCTCCGTTCGTTGTTTCCGGAAATTGGAAAACGGCGAGAGGGGAAAAAAGTTGGCACCAGTGCAGAGATTAAAATTGCCATTAATGGAGGTGGCGTGGATATCGAAGAAAACCGGGTTTCGGGCCGATTGCCCAATGCCCGGTTCTTTAATGTATTTCTCGGTGGCGTACAACATAGTAAACGCCATTTGGAATGCTTCGAGTGATGAAGTAAGATCATGCAATCGGTTAACCTTGATAAGTGACGGATTAGTTTAGTCATGTTGAATTACGAACTTTTCTCGGCTGGACAAAACGTTTCACCGGGGAATATTACAAAACGCAGAAGGGAAAATGCCCGCGGTTGGGTTTCCGTCCGCCGGAGAGGGACGGGATCCGCGGGTCGGAAGCTTCGCAGCTCCGGGATACGCTCGTGCACGAAAGGCGTTTGCTTGGTGAAAAAGCGGAAGCTGCCGCAAACCCAAAAGGGCGGGAGTTGAAAGGGCAGGAAATTTTTGCCGAAAGCAAAAAGGTCGGGAGACCGGTGGCGGGGGATTTTGTCGACGGTAGTTTGACTCTTCAACCGCGACTCTTTCAATCGGGAGACAATGCCGGGCTCTTGCAACCGAATTCCAATTTCAAATTTTGCGTTTTGTATGCATCGCATCCAGCTAAATTTTCACGTTATATAAATTATTTTGACGATCTGCCGCTGGACCACCGACAGGTTTCGGATGCAAAGATTGGCGTCGGCTAACTAATCGGTCCTCGAGCACGATCCCCGTATAAGTTGAGAGCATCGCATTCCGCGGTTTATTCGGAGCAAACGTCCTTTGCAACGCACGTCCTCGGGACGCTACCCCTGCAAAAGACGCCGTACCGAATGAAAGAAGCCGCAAGGCACCTATTTGTAAATCCTTGGAGGAGGGGAGAGATGCACCCTCTCTCATCTCGATCGCTCCCTTGCGCAAATGACGAAGCCGTTCGTGGAAGCAGCGGATCATTCCCAGGTGCGACAAACCCAATGTCGGTAAAAGTCGGGCCCCTGCCGCAGCGCGACAATTCAATTTTTGTACAATTCCCCCGGAAGAGCCTTCCTTGCCTTTCGTCAAATAATTAGATAAGTTTGGAAAGGCAGCTTTCATTTTATTCCCCGCAGCTTTAGCTTTCTACTCGAGGTAATGGGATTAGGCGGACCGGGGAAATCCTTCGGTTGGCGTTTATTGAAAAGGGAAACCGTCACCCTGAAGGGGTGCCCCGACTCCCGTTTGGCGAACCCGGATAAACATCGTAACTAATATCGTGCGTTTGTGCGTACGCGTATGCAGCCGGGTGTCTTCGTGTCTGCTCGGAGTGCTCTTACGGAGCTCATTACGTAAATGCGTTTTCCCTGGGAATTTCACCCCAACGTGTAATTGGGAATTCAAATTAATGTGATAAATAACGGAAATTTTTCTCCCGAGTCGAGTGGAAAAGCTGCGGCATGCGCTTTCCCCGATGTCCCAAGGGGTGTGTTAACGCCTCGTACGCCACCGGGAACCGTTGTCCGGGGCCGTGGAAGAAATGTGGGCAGGTCGCCGAAGCTTCGACATTGTTCGATCTCCCACCTTCCTCCTCCGCAGTTTTCGGAGCGAAGTCTCCCTGTATTTGGCGCTGCCTTCCGATTTGGTTTTTTGACAGACGTTTGCTTCGAGCGTCCGAATTGCCCCCCCCGAAATCCTTCGCCTCGACGACGGGCGCGATGTTTGCCGAAGGTTAGACGCAGACCGAAAACCGTGTCGTAAATCATTTGCACGGCGACTTTCCCTCAACCTCTCGTTGATCCCACGTCGACTCGCGTCGTTCGAGGGATATCGCGCGGCGACTCTTTCGGTATTTTCCATTTTCGCGTTGCAAATTATATTCGATGTTTTCTCGGAGCGAATGAAAATATTTGCTTATGAATGAAGAGCTCATTACTACGTTGCTTACTTCCTCCGCAGTCTTTGCTAATGATGCAGCTTATCTTTTATCTAGTCAGCATTTTTTCCGCAAGTACTCCTCGTATCACGAAGACCGCATTCCTTACGACTCCGGAAATGTTCCCTTTACAGGAGCTGAAGGAATCGTTTAATTACGGACTTTTCTGCCCGCCGCAGAATGGAAAGGCCGGGAAATTTCTCGACGAGGAGCGTCGTCTGGGCGATTACCCGTTCAACGGTCCCGTCGGGTACCTCGAACTCAAGTATAAAAGGAGAGTGTACAAGATGATGAATCTTGACGAGAAGCAGCTGAAAGCTCTGCACACGAGGGCGAATTTCAGGCGGCTGCTCGAGTACGTGAACAACGCCCAGGTGGAGAAAATCACTAAAATGTGCTCGAAGGGCTTCGATCCCAACTTTCACTGTGCCGAAACCGGAGGTGAGTGCTCGTTCAACTTTTCCGAAATTCCTTTGAACGAATCCGCCAAAAAATGTTCCGCTTTGGGCCAAGCATCCGGCGCGCATACTTGTCGAAGAGGTCTTAAAAAATGGGAAATTAGCCGAACGGACAATTAATCAAGTGGTACTCCAAGTGCAGAGCACAATCGGGAGACCAGGAGTGTTTTATTAGATTAGCTAATGATTGTGTTCACCCCACGGTAAAATCGACGAAGGCGCAGACAAATTATCCACATCGAGAGCGATGAAGATCATCAATCTCAATCACGTAATGGTAATAGTGCCTCGTGTATTATCTATTAATACATAATGAACTTACTTCAGAAACGCCGCTAACGCTGGCAACCGGAATCAAGAAACCCAGCAAGGTGTTGATAGCTCTGGTGAACGGGGGGGCCATACTGGACTATCGAACGAAGGACGGAGCCACGGCACTCCATCGAGCAGTGGACCACAACTCTCTGGAGGCCCTCACCACTCTTCTGGAACTCGGGGCCAGTCCGAACTACAAGGATGCAAAAGGGTAAGTCGCGGCTCTCGAAATTGCCGACGGAACCGAAAGAATCGTCGTTGCCTTCGACTGGCACGGAACGTGATGATAATGAACCGAGGTACTGAATTGCGAAAAGGTCGCGGACGGGAGGCATCCTCCGTGGCTCGGGTGTCGCAACTTCTCCGCGGCGTCTAATAACACGAACGGAAGATACGGGAGAAGAGCGTGCGTGTTGAAAACAATTATCGCACACGATAATTAGTAATCGTGACCGACGATGACCGTGCGGTGCAGGAGGATGCAGAGAAGTTCGAAGAGTTGGATCGGGACGTTGTAGGCGATTCGACAGGGGAGATCCATAGATTATCTATGAATCGGAAACAATCCTCGGACCTAGAAGAGAGCTCTTCAAAGAGAGATCCTTCTTGTATAAATAGAATCCTTCTCTTCGGAGAGATCTCCTTGAAGAAGAGATCTCTCTCATTTGAGGGTGAAAAGGAGACGTAATAGGACGGGGGTGCAAGACGGAGCAAACGGGACAGGCAGTTTGCCGTCCACCCGGGTTTCGCTTAGTAACCAAAAAGTTTCGGAAGTTTAGCAGACGAAAGTTTATGGGAGCGCATGATGATTTCAGGCTCACTCCGCTGTATTTGTGTGTGACGAGCAAAACGGATCCCATGCTGTGCGAAACGCTGCTGCACGACCACGCCGTGATCGGCGCACAAGATTTACAGGGGTGGCGGGAAGTTCACCAGGCCTGCAGGAACGGCGCCGTCTCGCATTTGGAGCATCTCGTCTTCTACGGAGCCGACATGAACGTGAGGAACGCGTCGGGCAACACTCCGCTCCACGTCTGCGCCGTGAACAACCAGGAGAGCTGCGCCAGACTCCTGCTTTTCAGGTATGGGAATAGCCGCGGGAACAGTCGGGGCTCTCCAACGTGCGACCTTCCTCCCCCCAGGTACAGCATTCGACGCAATAGGTAATTAACCTTGGGGATCATTATGTTTGCAGAGGCTGCGACAAAGAGGCTTTGAATTATGCTAATCAGACGCCTTACCAAGTAGCGGTTATTGCCGGCAATCTCGAGTTGGCGGACATCATTCAGGCTCATCGCCCCGAAGAAGTCGGTGAGTTTTCCGTCGATCTTTGGCGAGGGATAGAAAATCGTGGAAATTCGAACAAAAAGAATCTCGCAGGCTTTAAAGATAAATTCCCCTACCGAAACCCGCGACGTTTTTTCCGCGACCAAGCCTCGGTGCCGCGAGAGTTTGGGAGTGCACGCGCGAAATGCATCAACTGAACGCGAAGCTAACCTTAAAATTCGAATGCGTTGTTAGCTCCGACCGTCTTCTGCCACGGTTTGTTGAACAGGGACGCTTTTTGTGTTTTGTTACGTAATAACGAAAAAAAAAGGAAGGAGGATTGATATGAAATAGATTAGTTGACTACTTAACCGCTTGGGAAAACTGTCTGTTCCCGCGTGAATGTGCAAGATTTTTAACAAAAAAATTTGGGTGATTTTCTTTTAACAGCGGGTTCTCACATGCATGCGCGAGATTGGCATTCATGAATGAGGGCATTATGAGAGAGGAATAACGTGGCGGCGGTCACCTCATTGAACATGCTAAATTTTTTGAGCACCACTTACGTAGACCGAATTTTCGCAGATTAGATTTTCACTAGTTTCCACGGCATCGGAACCATTTATGCGGGTGTAAACTATCGAAAGGGTGCTTTGACCCTTCCTTGTCCGTAGACACGTTTATCGCTTTCGTCGCTTGGAAAACCACCTTAACGTGCTCGTTCTGACTAAATTAAAGGCACGGAAGTCGAAGGTGCACCACGGTCCCGAGCTTCCTCTTTTTTTTTTGTTAACGAGTGTTGTGTTTGTGGTGGTCGATACCCCGTGTGGAGTAGAGTTGTTGATTTTGTGGTCGTCCTTTGCATCTCGATATTCGGGTAAGTCTCGTTCTCTCGAAGTTCTAGTATGCTTTCCGTGCGAACGGGTAAGTTTTTGCACGAGGGAATGAACGTAGTACTTCTTGCATGCTTTGCTCTCGCCTCCCACGCTACCGGACGAGAACTGCCGGAGGCTTTACCCCGGTCGCGGCAGCATCGCAACCCGATTTCAACGCTTTGCCCACATTAATTTTCGTTTTGTGGTTGGGATTTGACGCATCTCGCACGTTTTTTTTTTTCGTTTTCATTTTTGTGTTTTCATCTCCTTTCTCATTTTAGTCCCCTATCGCGAGCCCCCCCGTTACAAACCTGGACGCCGCGGGAACAGGAAGAGCTTCTATGGGGAACAAAGGATCGACGCGACAGCAGGTCGGTTGCCCTCACCCTCGCTTTCTCTCAGGAGCTTATGCCCTTTCAGTTCGGCGAGTTCGAGTTTGAGTGAGACGAGCTCCGCCAGCGGAGGAAGCAACTCCGCCAGTTACATCAGCAACAACACAGGTAAATATGGATGGTGCCTCCGGCATCCCCGGAAAACTCTTTTTTTTACAGTTTCGTTCCTTGGTGGCGGAAACCTCCGGAAGCGGACGTCTCTTTTATTTCAACGGGGAATTTTCGACCGCGTCATCCTGAAGTGACGACTTGAGTGCACGCGTTTCGTAACCCGACGGTCTTATCAGCGGCCCGTCTTTTGTTCCGTTATCGACCAGGAACCGATCGGTTTTCCTCTCGTGCGCCGCGTCCGTTTTCCTAACCTCCTCGCTTGCCCTAAAGCGAGAACTTTGGCGACATATTCCTAAATTACTGGGCGACGGAATGTTATTTTCTTTGTTCGGAGCTTCGCGCACTTTGCTAAGCAAGTGAAGCTTTCTTTCCAATTAGTTATTTTTTTCAAAACGAATTTGACTCCGTTTAAGCTGGAATTTCTGCCTTTTGCTTAATCGTTCGGAACGATTAGAAGTGAGATTGCAATGCAAATGCGAAAGAGCGAGGTACGACAAGTAGCGTAAGAAAGAAATCGCAGGGGCCGAGACTCGTGCAGAATAACGAATTGAATGAGGAATAAAATTCCGGTTTTCTTGCAGATAAATCATTAGGGGATACCAGCGACATCATCTCTGACAGTTCCGGCGTTGGAACGTCCAACAGCGACATGACAAATCCATCCATCACCCTACCGGGTACGACCGTGGTCTGCATAGAAAACTACAGCTCCGGGGTTCCGGGGCACTTGTCGATCACTCAGGGTGATATAATCGAAGGTAGGAATACCTCTTTGGTTATCCTTTTTTTTGGCTCTTGGAAGTTCTCCGTGATTATTCCCGAATTTTTACAGTGACGGGAGCGACCGATGATGGGTATCTGGAGGGCAATCTCAGGAATCAGGGAACGGGGCTCTTCCCGTCCCATTGCGTGCAAGAGGTGAGGATCAGAGCCAACCCAAACATTCCGCTTCCTTTGCATTCCCACGGCATGAGCACCATCGGACCCCAGAGATCTGCTTCCAGCTCCAGGGTCCAGGGAAGGCGGGAAACGCAGAAGCATTTTGCGACGGCACCCCGATTGAAGAAGACGTGAGTTACTGTCGTTTAACCTTCGAAAATTACCGCGAGTGGCGATTAACAATTCTTCATGCCCGCAGGCTGCCGGCGGAACCTCGGACGGTGGTTTTGCACAGGGCGCGAAAGGGTTTCGGTTTCGTACTGAGGGGTGCCAAAGCTTCTAGTCCGCTTATGGAGCTGACCCCGAACGAGCGGTGCCCAGGTCTTCAGTATTTGGATGACGTGGACAAAGGAGGTGTCGCCGATCTGGCAGGATTGCAGAAGGGAGATTATTTATTAGCGGTGAGTATCTCCGCTGCGTGAGCTCGATGAAAAACTAAGGCCGGTTCAATGATGCAACCGTATTTCAGATCAATGGAGAAGACGTATCAGCAGCGAGCCATGAAAAGGTCGTCGATTTGATACGGAAATCCGGGGATTTAGTGCAGATGACGGTCGTGTCTCTAGGACCGCCGACGAGTTTGCCCAGTTCTAAATCTACCGCGAACATATCGGGCACGCCCACTAGTCGTCAGTATGCAACTCTTCCGAGGAAACTGACAAATGGCGGACCTCCGACGGGAACCTTAGGTGAGATTTTGCTCGGACTTTGAGGAATCGGAAGACACGAATCAGATCTTCCGATTCCTCAAAAGATCGAAAGATCAAGGAACTCTGTTCTTTTCGGTTAAGCCGCTTTTTTCACGTCGGCGTTATCCGTTTTGGCGGAATCTTTTTGTTTCTGCTTGCATATCACATCCGGGTTTTGCTATCGCCGCAGTCTTATCTTTTCATCTTCCTATCTCAGACAAATATACAAAGTAAATATATCTCGGGCTGCAGGCGATCGACAATCGCGGTCGTTGAGCAGAGCGCTGCATTTGGAGAAACGCGCTGGAAGATGCCTCGAGCGTCTTGAGTTCGTTTTCCTGCTTTTGCAATTGCTTCAAAGATTGCAAGCGAAACTTCTCTGATTCCGATACTGAAGGAAAATTGTTAAAACGAATGACTTTTGTTTCGCAGGAAGGTCGCCGGCACCCTTGCCGCCCAGAAGGGATCCGAAGACGACGCTCAGCGTCGGAAGAGCGAGGGCGAAATGCCTGGTCGGAACAATGGGAGACGACGATGAAATCGAAAACAATCCAGTATGTTCGAGTGCGGAATCCATTCATCAGCAAGACGGAGGTGATTATCGAAAGCCACTCTCACCATCATCCAATCACCGAACATTAAATGTGAATGTCTTCCGGTATTGCAGGAAACAGCACGAACAGCCAGCCAAGAACAGCTTCGATCCGAGCCAGACCCATTTCGTCCAGGATAACCGCATCGGAACTGGAAGAGCTCTTTCAAAGGCAAAGGGGACAGGCATATCAGACGGGATTGATGTCCTCGTCGACGTTCCAGAATCCTTCCAGCGGACCGGGCTCCCCGGCCAAGACGCCCAGGGTATACGCCAGCGTGGCAGAAATGAAAAGAAGCAAAAGCAAGGTGAGAACAAGGTGGCCGATCGGCAGTCGCTTCAGCTTTGCTTCCTCCGGATCATTTACATCGTCGCTTCCTCCTTTTCCGCAGGGAAGCCATAAGGTTCGCTTCTTCGGCACCAGTTCCAAGTCCAATATTACCGAAATGCATCGAGATTTTCACTCGACTCCGGATCTAGCGGTTCCGTTTCACGCCGCTCAGAACGAAATCCTCCATGGCAAACCGCATAGAAGCCAGGAAGACATCGGTTCGTTATTCAGGCCGCTGCCACCGAACCACCCGCCCCCGCCGATACCCTCTCTGGGGCAGGTGAGCAACGCCCTCAGAATCTCGCTAAGGAGAGCTCGCACTAAGGGACTGATGGCGTCGATTCCTCGTTTCAGATCGTTAAGGTGGAGACGCGGGTACCTGTCATCGAGCAAGGGGGAATTCTGGTTTCGAAAGGTGAATACGTAACGGCGAAGGCTGGGAAAAATGCTGACGTTGAGAACGGAGAAGTCATGTCTTCCTTTAGGCCCACGGACAACGCGAAGTTGTATGCCTCGCCGGAAGACATCAAGACGGTCGGTTTCAGATCTCGGCCACCGGTGAGTTAACGCCCGAAGGGAACGTCCGACGACATCCCGCGTATCCGGAGAAACTTAATTTTTTTGTCATTTTTCAGGTCCGGAAGTCGCACAGTTTGAGATCTCCTCCAAAGGGGACGTCGGAAGCCGAAGATATCCAAAGGCAGAGAGATACCAATCAGTATGCACAACCTTTTAGACAGGCGACGAGGAGTCACAGTTCCGTTTCCGTGAGTAATCTTGGAGTTAAATTTCAAATTTTTATTGTTGGTTTCCGATATCTGGACACGAATTGTTTTCTTCCGCAGGATGGGGGAACGCTGAAAAGGTATTCGCTGAACCATCCGCGGAACGCTAATCCTCCTCCGATTCCCGAACCGGATTATTCCCTTTCGGAATCGGAAGAAGAGGAAACCTCCCAGACGAACGTGGTGAACTTGACGATCTCCGGAAGCACCCAGGAGAAGGAGACCAGCGGAAACTCAAATTCCAGCGGCTCCAGCTCGGGGGGCACCCTCGCACACAGCTTTAGCGTCGAAGAGATTCAAAAGGTTCGTTGCTTTCAGGTTTCGTCGCTAGCTTTTTCTCCGATTCGCCGTTAATTAATCGTTAACGTTATCGTTCAGGTGAGGACCAAGCTGAAAAGTTCCAAGTCCTACCCGAACGACTTTCTGGTACAGCAAAGCGGGGACGGCGACGGGGACAATTCCTCCAGCGGAGTGTCGTCCGATCAAGACGTGCCACCGGGACCCCCGACTCTCGACGATCCAGACAGTCGACCCTCCCCACCTTTCCAGCGGCAAAACTCCATCAGAATTAGCAACAAAACGCTTGCAAACAAGCAGAAGACTCTGCAGATGATCAGCAACGCCATCAACAGTCGCGGGGCCGTCAGCCTGGCGAACCTTCCCCCCCCGATCGAGGACAATCTGGAAGAATCCGCCGATCCTCTCGTCTTCCCACCACCACCAGAGTTCCTCAGTGGCGCCACCGAGATGGAAATCTTGGCGCCGCCGCCTCCTCAGTTCAGCGACGGAAAACTCGTCACCCGGGTGCGAATCGTCGGATCGAAGGCGAAGCAGGGCACCGGAAACAAGCAGCAACACTGAGAATTAATGTACTCCAACTGTTCCACGAGGACCTGCTTCCGGAGCGAGGACTCGTCCTGCAGCTGCGCTGGACTCGTCCAGCGAGAAAATCGCGACAACGACTCGACCGACGACATTTCGCCGCCCGACGCGAAGTTCAACATTCTCGTCTGGGAGAAGTACTCGTACTACAGTCAAATCGGCAAGCACGGAGGCAGGGGCGGAGACGTGTGATGCGACCGCAGCCACAGCTGCGGGGACGAAGCTTCGTCGAGAAAATGGCGTCTTTTGCCGTCCGAGCCTCACTCTCTGACTGTTACGTTTCTCGATCGAAAACGAATCGGAATCGCGAAAGCAAATTTTTTAACTGTAGCTGTAACGTGTTAAAAGATGGAAAACTCTGAATCTTTGATCCATTTTGAAGCTTCGGGACAAATTACATTTAATTAAATTGCGACGAGAACGGGCTACGAAACTTTCGGAGTCTGCAAGGAAATTTTGTTTTTGCCCATTTCTGTATATGCATTTTATTCGCACCCATCGACCAAGAACTTTTTTGGCAGCAGGAAAAAATTTCGTGGATTTTTCAAAATAAATTCCTTTAAAATTTAATCCGCTTTTATCGTTGCCTGCTGCCCCAAAGAGGTCCGGATAAATGTTTTTCGAAAATTTCATAGCCGTCAAACTGCGCGGAACTGCACTCTTCCCATTTTCCATCCGCGAGCACAGATCGTCGCAGGAAGTGTCGGCGGCTTGAAATAGGAACACAGTTTCCCGTTCCTCTTTCCGTCCGCCGCGCGTCGGTGTCCGCAACTCTGCCTTCGGTTGTCCGCTCCTTCCCCCGCGCATTCGGTGGCGATTTAATTGTATGCAGTGTTAAGTAAATGTCCGTAAGAATTCCGTTTGTGAGTTAATTTGTTTGTTAAAATATTTTGCGCTTAATTATGTCAATTAACTCAGTGCGAGTAGTTAATAAAAACCGAAGTTTTTCGAAGGGAGTTGCGTTAGCGCGGAAGCAGTTTTCCGGTCCTCGCCGAATTTTCCGGCGGTGCGCTTCCGGCGATTTCCCCGAAGCCGCCGGCCCCGCTCGGGGCTTCCGGCCGAAGGTTGGCTGACGAGGGGAGGGGAGGGGGAATCGCAAGCGCCGGCGGCTTCGAGTTCCCGGAGAAAAATTTCCTTGTTCGTTTGCTGCCAAATATTTGCACTCTGTGACCGAGAATTTCGAGTATTTATATGGATTAGTCAAGTTTGTAAATATTCCCTTTACTTGAAACGTTACGTCAATAAATTTGTAAGTTCATTTGAGAAGTTTTTTCTCTTTTCATTTTTTAAATTTTTCCGATTTGGGGAGTTTCCCTCCGCCGAGCGCGGCATCCCCTTCTCCCCCTCCCATGGGGGAAAACCCCGGTACGGCGCGGAAAGCAAAAATTCAACAATTTCAAATATATTTATTTATATATTTATATATATTTTGCTGTTATTAGTGCTAAATTATATCAGTACATATTCTACACTACATATCCAACGGTCGACCCTCGGACGACGACGCGAAACGCTTCAGGCGATCCAGACGTCATTTTTACACCGCACACAAAAAGAAGGCCTTCTGGTTTCCGTTTTAATTATCTTACATTCCAAAATAATATATGTATAAAAGTTATTCGAATCGAAAAACTAAATTTAGACTGATTCATTCAAAAACTATCTATTTACACGTCTCACGATTATATGAAGGGAAGTGAAAACGAGAAAACTCAGTCAAAATTCGCCATTTTTTCTCCCCTCTCAACATGGCTGCCTTGACTTTTCTTAAAAAAAAAAATTATTTTCCCAAGACAATGTAGCAGGAGAGAACACTGACCAGACTTTTTTCTCCTTCAAACGATTTCAACAATAAAAAAAAAAAAAAAAAAAAAAATCAACCACGCACTGAAACTTAAATTTTCGCCCTCGAACGGAGAAAATTTTTAAATTTAATAAAACAGAGATTAAAGAAAATTCCATTCACAGAAGTTACAATCAATTACTTTAATCCCTGTAATATTAAAAAACATCACGTAACCCATAAAAAAAATTAAACAAGTGCAATTTCCTTTAAAAAAAAAAAAAAAAAAAAAAGGCACTTTCTGATGTATGATACGTTTAAATTTAAAATATTTCTGAGGGGGAGCAGGGAAACTCGCACGAGAAAACGTGTTCGGGAAATTGTTCTTCGTCCATCGTTCCGAAAACGAAAGAAAGACGAGACCGAGAACATGCGAAAAAAAAAATCACGAACGTTGGTCACACTTCCGCATTCAACCGTCGAACTGAGCCGCGAGGGGCTTCGAACGTGCAAGCCATCAAAAACGTTTTAAAAATGGAAAAAAGTGGGAAAACTTTCTCCGCAGCAAGGACCCCCGAACCCGAAATACAAAAGTAAAGATAAAAAAGGCGGCTGCCGGTCGGTGGAAGGGCGAAAAATTAAAAATAAAAAAAGAAAAGAGTTCGTTTGCAGAAAAAAAAACCGTTGCTCGCTCCTAAAATGGAATCGCCAAAAAGGCAACGTTCGAACGACCGTCAGGGAGATTTGAGGGAAGAGAAAATTTAAACGAACACACTGAGGAGACAATGAAAGCGGTCTGCGGTCGGAACTTCCTTATATTTATACTTTAAAGTTTGTCAAATCCGATTTTCGCTGGCAGATTCGGAAGTTGAACCGCTTCGAATGAAATAAATTGCAAAATGTGAAAAGCAGGCTGCCCCGTAAGGACGAACGAGGGAAAAGGTAAAATTTCAACAATTACCCGCGGTTTTCCCTTAAAGAGAAAATAAGAGAAAAACATTTTAAATAAATACTCGTCACAAACAGAGAAAATGTTACTTACGGCGACTGCTCCGAATTCCTCTAAATTTAAACCGACATACAATAAAAAATTAAAAATAAAAAATTTAATACAATAAGACGGTACTAGAAAAAAAACGTTACACTAAATATTAGAAACTAAAAAAAATAGTTTTTATCTCTCGCCTTCTGAAAAAAAACATTTCAAATAATTTGGCCACGTAAATCTTCATCCAGGCGCGGTAAAGGAAAAGAAAAAACAAAGAAAAACTAAAATTAGTCGCAAGCAGGAAAAAAAAAAACCGACCCCCGACAACTGAAATCTGCCCGGTGTTGCCAACTGTCGCGGCAAGGCGGGGAAAATTTTCGCGGAGGGAGGGATCTTCCTCCTTTGTCACGCGCTTCCATTTCCGCTTTGAAGCTAACGGTTTTTCTTTTCCTTCTTCGCGTCGATCGGACGACCGCAAACGGACACACCGAGAATTTGGCGAAAATGCCGGGAGAAAAAGGAGAAAAAAAAAAAAAGAGAATACGCGGTGACTTCCGCTTAAGAAACGGTAAGAAAGTTATGTAAATATACGATCGGGAGAAAAAAAAAACGAAAAATGTTACAAGGGATTGCAAATGCAAATTCCTTCTCTTTCCGTTCTGCATTGACTAGCCGTTTGTAGCTGTTTTTCGTTTCTCTTTTTTTCTTTCTTTTTTTTTCCCGCTTTCAACTAAAAAGTTAATATTTCCTAAAAAAATAATGGTAATGACGGTGATCACGATGATAACAATAACGGGAGGGGAAAAGCAGCATTTTTGTTTTTTTCGAATGAAAAATTAAAATGCGAGAAAACGGCGAATGTCGACGTTACCATCGAGCTGCCATTTTACTGATTTTTTTCTTCCTCCGCCTCCAAACTCCACAGTAAATTTAACTGCCGTCGCATGGGATTATCGTGAATTTATCACGTCTCCGTGGCTGGAAGCGTCGGGTTTACGCCCCGAAAATCGCGACGTTAATTTCGCATGCGGGATGAGCCTCGACATTCAAACGATCGTTTTAATTGTCGTGCACAAATCAAATTTACAGAGAATATAAAAGAAATCATGGCAATACAAAATCGCTGCGGCGACCTGCCGCGATTTAGGTACGATTTCATTTATGCACGACAATTCCCGGCCCGTGCTCGCTTCGCCGTCAGTGGTGCATTTCCTTTCCTTCCGTCACCCCCGAACAGTCGCAACGCTCGCGAGATTTCGCACCGGAACACGCCGGAACCGAAATCGAACCGGGTGCGATTAAGTCTACTATTCGGTTGTTATTGCAATCGTTATCGTTATCATCGTCAATCATCATCATCATTTTCGTCGTCGTCGTCCTCGTCATCGTTATTTTTCAATCAATCAGTCAAAAATTGATTTACATCAATTATAATTTTTTGCATCTCCTCGTCAGTTTGTTTAACTATCCGACGTTGAAATCGAAATTTTTTTCTTGTTCATCGTGGACTTTTATGCGCTCCTTTCTCCACCGCTTCGTTTCGCGCGCGAACGGGGTTTATTTGAGCAGGGGGAGGCTTCGTTTTGCAATCGTATCGGGGATACTGGGAAAATTTTTGCGACGAAAGGGCACGGGAAAAGCAGCTCCCGGAAATGGGAAACTCGGGCGCGGGGCTGAACTCGAACCGACATCGAGCCTGCCCCTCGTCACCCTCCCCCGTACGCGTGGAATACTGCCGGAAAACTCTGTTCGCCCTACAAATTGCACGAGATGCAAAGTCTCGACTTGTGGAAAAGCCTCCGGGGGTAGTGAGTGAGAGGCCAGGATAGGCGAGCACGTCGTGAGCTCGTGAAAAAGTACTTGCAGAGGAAACAAAATGGCACTGCAGACGATTCCCTTGAGACCGCGCAAGAATTCGGATATATATGATGAATGAAGAGAAGCGATATTTTTCCGATGCGGTTTTGGAACTTGCTTTCCTCCCCCTACTTACCCTTACACAGGGATAAATGCGCCCGAAAAAGAAAGAAGAGAAAAAAACTTCACGGAAACTGCCTCAAAACGTTAAAAACGCGGGAATGTTGTGTATAAAAGAATATATATATATATATATTTTTTTTCAAAAATCTTTTTCCTTTCTTTTTTTTTGTCTTACAAAGTACCATCCATATTTAGCAGGGAATCTCATTTTTCTGCACTTTTCCGAGCTCCTCGCTTATTTGCAACTCCTCTTTACAGAGGCAGAAAAAAGCAACTCTGTACTCTTAACTGCTAAATACGGAAACTTGCTGCAGATCTCAATAAAAAAAGTAATAATAACATATTCTTTGTCATGGTTTGAGATGAACACTTCATTTTTGGAAAAAAAGAAAAAAAAAAGAAATTCAAATACTTAACATTAAAAATGAAAAAAAAGGACAAAACTTATTAATCAGTAGCTTATTTTTACATGGAATACTGAACATTAATATATATATATAAAAAAAAAAAAAAAAAAAAAAAGGTGAGAGTTAAGAATTTTATA
>JAOWBB010009514.1:0-87363 GCA_028565995.1 Ricinus marginatus
TTTTATTTTAAAGTCCATATGTAAAAAAAAAAAAAAAAAAAAAAAAAAAAAAGCAGCAAAAATTTCAGCAATTTCTCTTTTACAACATAAACTCTTAACTCGAGCCCCGATTTACGTTGACATTATCAACAGTAATACGTTGGAAATTAGGGTTTTAGGTAAAAGGCTGCATTTCATTCAGAAAAATCTCAAAGCAAGGAAAGCTCAAGGGAGATTATGCTGTGATACTCCGAAAAGGTTCTGAAATTTTCTTTTCTGTTTTCAAATCGTCCTTTTCGCTTATTGAGTATTTTGCTGTAAAATAACAGTGGATCTCCTTTTGACGCTGTTGCCCGTTTTGTAACCCAATTCCATTATCAAGACTACGGCTTTATTATTTTTCCGCAGAAACAAACGAAAATTTAATCTATATTTATGACGTTGAAAATACTTAAATTCAATTAATCCTTAATCATACATCATTGTATGAATACATTTTTTTTGAAAAAAAAAAAAAATGATGCCGGAAAAAATTTATAGGACTAAAGGGGAACGTACTGATTCAATGGTTATTCCAAAAAAATTGCAAAATTTGCTAGTTTTAAGTTTTTAGTTTTTGCAAATAAATATTTATTTTGATTTGTGAAAAATATTTTTGAATGTTCGCCTCTATTCCCTATTATTTGCATTGTCATAAATGGTTTTTCCGTTTTATCTGTCGAAAGCAAGTTTAACTTTTCTACGCTTCCCTATGTTGAGGTTGCCGGTTGTAGCAGTAAGAATCTCCTTCCGCGAACCCGTTGCCTCCCGTTGAGAGAACGTCGGAAATCTCAGTGCGAGAGTCCATCCGGGCAGTATTTTGCTATTGAAAGAGCCAAAACATCGGATTTTTACGCGAAAGGTCAGCTACTTTTGGCGGAGGCAGTGCAATTTCCCGGGGGAGAGGCTGTGAAGGCAATCATTTTGGGTTCACCAGGCTGTGGAAGAGGAATAGGCGAAGGCAGAGCGCACGGGGCATCGGGGCATGCGCTTCGAAGGAGTAAAACCTGAAATTTTATGACTCGTTTTGGAAAAGTTAATTTCGAAAATTCGGGTTGGGATTTTGATACTTTTCCGATCGAGATTCGGGTGACCAAGCCCGCCGGCCTTTCGTGGCTGCTGTCGTGTGAATCATCGAATTGAATTTTGCCATCGTGCAAGATAATATCGTACATCGATCAAAGGGTCGTGCATTAGAGGGTCCGTAACCTCCAACTTAACAATACCCTTCGCCATTCGTTCATTATCATTGTTTGTTTTATTTATTTCTGACCTAGCTTACTCTCGTGGGAAACGGTGAAGATATCCGCGGCGCTAATTATTATTAATAGGAACAATAAAGGAATTATTTTTCCGGTATAATCATCAGTTTTGGTACTGAAAACGTTGAAAATTAAGAAACAAAAGCTTTGAACGTAAGGTTTACGAAGCTCACGAACTTCCTAATATTACGAACCCCGCATAAGATGAGAAATTTCAGCGGGAGATGGGGATTTTCCCGGCTTTTGAATTACGGTTATACATGATCTAAATTAATGGCGAAAACCGGGTCAGATTTCTCGTTTCCCGATACAAATAGTGGTAAATTTGATTTGCTACGTGATATGGGAAGAATTTGGGCGGTGCGCCGAAAGAAGGGACTTTTGTCGCACATAAATTAAAACTGAGACGGAGGCAAAAAAAGAAAAAAAGGAAAATGGAAAATTTTTGCGGATCGACCATTATTTTGCCGCCGACTTCAGCGTGCGGCGATTGTTATTTCACCCGATAAAATCAACATCAAAATGTTGGTTTTAGTTTCGAATTCGATTTTGTCCCCGCTCCAAGTGTCACCGTGCCTTGCCTTGTTTCGCGCTGCGCTCAAAGGGAATCGAAATTTTCCGTATTCGAATTCGGAAAAACGGGAAAGGGCTTCGTGTCCACTACTCGCGCACGTTCGTTCGCCGCAAAGCGTTCCCGGACGTTCCCCTAAACGCGGTTTACGGAGGCAGGGGTTCGGTTTGCTTGCGACCGGACTTTTTCGACCGAAATCCATTAAAAATTCGAGCGAACTTAAAAAAGCCCGGTTGCATTGCGTGTCCTCATCTCATTTATCATAATAAATGTCCGAAATAATTGAGATCGTTAAGCAAATTGCGGAGCGTCTGCTGCCGAAGGGAAACGCTGCCCGCAGAGTTAAAGGACGACTTAATAGGATTAGACGAAAAGCCTGCGTCGCCGGCTCTGGAAAGTAGTTACCAGCAAATGATTCGCGGATCCGAACTTTGCTTCTCAATTTTCCCATATTCGAAAAACCTTTTTAATCACTCAGGTTATTGATATAAAAATTTGCTTTTAGTTCCCTCTGCTTATCTCCCCTTGCTGCTGTCCTCTGTTTAATACATTGCCACATGGGTGTGGCTTGCGAAGCCATCAGACCAGCGGTCACCCGGTACACGCCTACCTCGACGCTGCTCGGGGGTTCGGGGAGGTAAACGGCCCCAGATTGTTTTCTCCGCAAATGATCGGGGCTACGTACCTGCAGGGGCGTCGGCGGCTCCGCCATCGACTTTTCGTGCTCGGGATACAGCTGCGCCAAAGACATGACGGCCTCGTTGCAGAACTTGAGCCCCATAACTTCCTCGTCCTCTCTGCCGTAGCGAAAAGTCAGAGTTACCTGTCCGTATACCTGAAATGCGTAAAATCTCATGCGACGTTTCGAACGAAAGGCATCGTGGAAATTGTGCGATTTTCCCCGATCGTTTCCACTTATCGACTTCAAAGCGGGGATTCCTTTTGCATTTATGCATTAGCTGACAGTGCTGGACTAAGTGAAAAGTTTTTCCGCAAATCGTTTCGTTTCGTACTGAATAATGAATCTTCATCGAATTCCGCGTGCTTTTCCGTTCCGTTTCGACGAGCCGCGATTGCTCTTGATCTGAATTCGCTTCCAGTTGGCAGCACTTGCTTTTTGGGAAAGGCAGGATGATCGTAGAATTCGAATCCTCCTTAAATTCGGCGTTTTTAAGGCCCCGAAATTGAATTATTAACAGTTTTCCCACGACCCTGTCTTTTCATCCCTTCAATTAGTTTCAGCTTCCCAAATTTCCCGATTTTCCCGGTTTGGGATTTCGCCTTTTCCAAACCTTTCCTTCCGAACCCCGCCTCGACTGGATCAATCAATTTTGTTTCAGTTCGAAAAATCAAAAAAAGGGGAAAAAAAAGAGTAAAAAGTGTTTTTTCAACCTTTTTGTCCTCGAGATATTCCGGATCGACGTAAATGATTCCCTGCAAATGGTCGATTTTGCTGCCGGATATGGATAAATCCCTGCTGTTGAGGTAGAGCGTCAGTTTGTTGTTCGGCGACGATTTTTTGAACACCCTGAGGAGAAGTCGGAAAAAAACAAAAAATATGGAATTAATTATTAAAAAAAAAAAAAAAAAAAAAAAAATTGCTGATAAATCGATGGGAAAAACCAACCTCGTTTTCTCTTTCTCCCGCTAAAATTTCATAATTCATGAAAAAGATTTCGAACTGTGGAAGTGCTGGACACGAACCTTTCCTCCGTCCCTTTCACAAAGGCTAAAAGGAAATTTTCCTGTTCCACCTTCCTTGGGGTCCCATTTTCTGATGACAGTTACTGGAGAATTTCGAAAACGTTAAAACACAAAATTAAAGGATTCGTTCGGCGTATCCGTCAAAGGTAAAATTCTTTTGAGGCATCGAATTCGTTATCTGAGATAAAAAAAAAAAGTCAGAATCACAGCTTTGTCAGCAATCCCGTTGGTGAAGTATAAATTATATATATACATCGGACCGAATTATTGACGTAAATCCGAGTGGAATTGAAGCCATTTTACAGTTCATTTATTCGGCATCAGGGCTCAAAGTGAATGCTACAAATTTGCGGGAGAGAATGAATGAGTGAATGTGGCGATCTGTATTTTCCCGTAATAAGATTGCTGACAAGTGCAGACTCTGCGGGGTTATTGATGGTTAAATCAAACAGTGAGGAACCGGATGAAAGTTTCATGTGATAAAAAAATAAAATTCGCATTCTCTACGGGATCCTTTCCCTTCGCGAGAAACGAAAATAAGGTTGGGAATCGAAAGGGATTGCCATAAGTAACGCACCGCATAAGCGTCGGGCATTTTCCGGAGTTTTCGACTGTGAATAAGGAGCGAGAGAGAGTAGAGAAAAGGATCGAATCTTAATAGCAGATCGGGGATCCTTCCTTTTTTTTGGCGGAAAATTCATCGGGCTTTCCCGCTCGGTATGCGACGACGGTTAATTCCCTAGGGACTCCGGAGCGGAACTTCCCGGCGGGATGCAGGGACATGTGCCGTCCCTCGAACCGAACGGAAAATTAGGCAAATGAATTCAAAGCCATCCGATTAGGCAGCAGCAAGTTAAAAGCGGCTTCTTGCACAGCTCCCGCTGCAGTTTCCTCCGGTGAAAGAGATGCGAGAAAAGGAAAATGAGACTCGAAATCGTTTCCTTTATTCGTCATCCACGAAATCCGGGTCGGATAAAATTTATTCATTTGCTGCCGCAGGAAGAGAGAATTCGCTTATTAGGGATGTGCCGTTGCGAAAATGAGTTGGAGGAAAGGAAACAGAGTCGTCGTCGCTTAATAGATAAAACTGTTTGCCTTCGATTGATGGAGCAGTTTCTAATTGGATGAATTTATTTGTCTTATAAATTTATTTTCTTCTTGCGGGCGAGATATTGAAAAGCTTGCGGAAATCGCGGAATGCAGAATCGAGTCGGGGCAAGTGCGGGGAAGAGCGGATTGCAACCCTTTTGCCTTTGGTTGAGAACGAAGGAACAGAATCCGCGGCAATAGCAACAGGAGGACGCGAACGTTGAGGTGCCGGACCAGATCGGCAGATCCTGAGTTGGGAAACCGCCTCGGTGCTCGAACGCGTTTGAAACCTTAAAATGTTCGACCGAGTAGCTCGCTTCGTGGCTTTCCCGGACGGGCACGGGTATTTCTCGCCGAAGACGTAACCTTATATGAGTTCGACACCGAAAATGAGATGGCACAAGTGGGCGGAAGCTCTCGGTTTTATGCATTGCTAATCGGGGATGAGAAAAAAACGTCTGAAATCAGCACGTGTCTGGGATAGGTAACTGCATCGGGGTAAACGGGGAAAACTCGTGAAAATTCCGGAGAGGGGAGAAAAAAAAAAAAAAAAAAGAGTGCTGAATTTTCGCTTAGCACCAAAACGAACCGGTCGGAAATCCAGAACTGGAACGTTCTCCCTGCCGGGACGGAGAGGATCTGGGCAAATCCTCCCTTTTCCCTCGCAGCGATCCGCCCTTGTACGAAAAAGGCTAATCAGCAAAGTCCCATTTCAAGTCCTTTCCGTATTGAGGTTTCAATCCTGGATCAACACCGGAGTATCCCTTGCAAATGTCGCCGGCTTCGTTCTCAAACACTTATCGGATTACCCCGAACCGAAATTCATTAAGCGAGGCGACAGCTTTGAATTTTCCTGCCGAATCCCTTTCCTTTCCTTTCCCAGATGTCGGGAGGGAAAAGCTTTACTGCGATGTCCGAAAAATTGGCCCGGATCCTTTGCATCGGAAACTGCCGGAACTCGGTAATTTGATACGGAAAAAAGGTCGCCATCCTTAGAAAGCGGACGTTTACGCGGGACATGATCGATTACGGTCAATGCCGGTCATAAAGAGATGCTGCCGTGCGGAAAAACACGCAGGAAAATAAAATTTTGTTTTACAACTTGAACCGGGGAAGAACTTTTCCCCAACTCCAATCCCCAAAAGGGTTCAGAAGGATGAAAGATTAATCTTAAAAGTATGAAAGACATAAAGAATGAATAGGAAAAATTGAAAACTTTATGGAAAATTTTTTTTTTTTTTTTTATCTTACGGAGTCAGGGGATGAAAAAATGCAGTGCCATGGGCCAGCGAACCCGAAAAGGTTTACGAGTTTAACGGGGTGAAATATTAAAATTTTAACGTCGAGCCTTCACCTGAGCCGAGGGTTCAGCTTCGGGGAGGCACCTCCGTGCAGGAATGTTAAAAAACCGAAAAATACCAACGGAAAAATACGTTATCCACAGGTCCTCTTTGTCGAGGACAAGTACAATGAACAACGAAGACAAGTACCCGGGCAACAATGGTCGCCGAACGGCATTAACTTTAAAAAAGGAAATAAATCATAAAACGAAAAATTCGAAATCAAAAACTCACGTTTTATAAACTTAAAAAAAAGAGAGACGTTAGACTGCATGTGATTTATAACAGAATGCAAATGACGAGAAACTAAATTTATTCTAAAACATATAGCACACACATATATATATATATATGCACGAATAAAGAAACGAGGACGTGAAAAGTGAAAATATGATACCACGTTTATGCAGTCATAATTGGTGGGTCTCTTTCTTAAGGGCTTAAGATTTATGTAATTTTTTTTTTTTCTCGTCTCTGAATAATGTAAAATTTATCTGTTCTTGCAAGGGATTCGTTCCGCGTGTTTAACAGCAAGATTCGAGATTTAATTATGTATCTTAGAACATCCTTATGTATAATGAAAACGAAAAAGAAATCGTTGCAGTCCACGCTGTGTGAGATGTCGAATCCTTACCTGTAAGAGTTGATGTCGCTCATTAGGGGCGTTCCACACCTGAAAGGAAAAAGAAAAAAAAAATTTTTTTTTGTTTCACATCGCTTTCCGCACCGTGCTGGGCCTTCATCGGGGAGCATATTTTCCAAGTCGCGATTTGAACACAGATAAAGAGGATGTCGCACGGATAATTCGGAAATTCCTCCGGATAAAAAAAAAAAAAAAAAAAAAAAAGATGAACTTATTATCCGAACGGAAAAAGGAAAATGATCCGATTCCGGACCTCGTGCCTTAAGCAGGAGAACGTTTCGGGAAAAGGAAAAAAGAAAAAAAAAAAAAATACGGTCATAAATACGGATAAAAGTTACGCGAAAAAGACGTTCGGGAAAAGTTTTGCTTCCGCACCAAAGCATTTCTCCCGGCATCGGGCTCCCTAATCCATTACACATATAATAATTTATACGTTCAGATAAATCCGTAAAAGAGTGTGGCGTTCGCAAGCTGTCCTTTACCATGCGGCCGCATTATATCCGTTCAACCCGAGTCGTTTTACCGAATGGGGACGGCGGTGGAAGCTACTGTCGGAAAAAAAAAAAAAAAAAACATCGAAAGCTCTCAGTTTTCGGACGAGCCGCCACCACACTCTGCACTGATGAAATTTATCCGGGGAAAGATTTTCCGAGGGGGTGGAAAACTTCTTGGCAAGTCATTAAATTGAGAGCAGACACATACGAAAACTGTCAACCTTTTTTTTTTTTTAAACAGGGGAAGAGTTCGTTCATTTTCGCTGGACCACCCTCCGCCGTCACGACGTAAAAGATAAAAGTGCAAAAAAAAGAAACATTTATATATATTTTTTTCTTTTCTCTCGAAAAAGAATACATTAACGTTTAATCGTTGTGCGCAGATAAATAATCGTTACACAATTACTTGCCGGTTGATCTTCGATGGAAATGAATGAAACAACAGAGTATTAAGATATTGCAAGTTTCCTCGCATGCTTGTCTGAGCGGATTTTTTTTTCGTTCGCTATATTTTTATTGATATTTACACTTTGCATTTGAATAGCCTGTATAAAGTCATCAACTTTGCCGGAAAAAAAAAAAAATTCTCTATGCGTACATATATATGTGTGTGTGTGTGTGTGTGTATAGTCAAATGGCGTTAGACTTCGGATATAATGCTTTAAATGAGGCCTTTGTCGTACAACAAAGCCGGTTTTTAATCTTTCCTCTAAAAGGCGTACTTTTTAAATTCATCCGTACGGAATTCTGTCCTCTTAATCGATCGATCCAGCTTTTTTATTCCGGAATCCATCCCGTACCATGCGAACGCGTGCCACCGAACGCGTTCCGCCCAAGAAACGGTGTATTAATTCTGGAACGTTTCGACTGCCGCTGCCCGAACAGAGCAACTTTTCCGGCGATTCCCCTGGACGAGTTCGGTTTCTTCCTTTCCAGCGGTCGCAGATTCCGTGTTTCCGCCTCCTGTGAATATCCGTCGCTGACGGAAGTATCTGTTTCACTCGGTTTCGAGTCCGGTCTTTTCCCTTCGCTTTTGCTCCCAAAAATCGGTCCCCCTACCGAAGCGGTCCTCATCAAATCCACGGGAGCGTTGTTTTTTTTTTTCTTCCCCTGCGACGTACCGCTGACCCCGGTGCTTGGCTTTGTGACAGCGACGGGAGTCGAAAAATCACTCTCGATTGGCGGCTCGTGAGGGTGGGTGGTTGGAACGTGGTCGGTGCCGCCACTTCTCCGGCACGTTTCCAGCGTCGAAACGGAAAAGAAATGACAATTCGAGAGTCAAACAGGGTTTTTGGGAGATGCTCCTGAATGGCGGAAGCGACAGGGAGATGAAAGAGTCAGAAAAAGAAGTCTGAAATAATGTCGAGTATCATAATTATTATATAAGCGACATTTAATTTTCACTTTACTTACAGATGTCAGAGCGTGCATTACGTATTAATATACACATCACGACTTTTAACAACGCGTTCTCGAAGTGGGCGATTTGAAAATACTTTTCAGCTTTTTTTCCTTTTTTTTTTTTTTTTTTTTGTCTTCTGCCCCGACACAATTCCCAAGTTCGTTCGAAGCCTTCTTAGTTTTTTGAGCAATTTCCAGTCTGCAGCGGAAAAAGATTCCGTTCCGACATTCTTTTAGCCTGCTCTTCCATCTCGGGCGAGAGGGTTAATTTGACAGTTTTGGAAGAACCCAGCGAATGAAATGCCTTAAGTTTGGACTTTCATTTGCAACATTTTTCCATTTTCATCATCATCCTTTGGCCGGGGCGTGGGTCAGGGAGGAAAGGCATCGAAAATATTTTCACCTTACCGTTAACCGGTAACTTTTTGTATTTTTCCGCCGGGATTTTCGCGGCAATCAAAAAATCCACAAAAAGCGGAAGAGGAGAAAGAGTTGCCTTTCGAGCATTTGCCGTAAACGCAGGGGTTGGCTCCCAGCTTAATTCAAAATTCCGTTCGCGAGGTTTCGTCGGGGCGAAATGACCGAGTTGGACCGAGCAAGGGAGACCTGTTTCTCATCTTCTTCCCTTTTTGGAAACTTATCGAACACCTTCGGCGAACGCGGCCACGTCTGCCGGAGAAATAACGTGAAAAATTGCAAGGGTGCAACGCCGTGCTGGACGAACGAACGGAAAGATCCCAAATCAAATGAAATGGACGTGTCAAAACTTCCGAAAGGGATTCCTCAAAAACTGCGACGCGAACGGGTTGGCAATTCATTCCGCAGACAATTTGATCCTTGCTCACTGCATTTAATCGGGACTCATATCGGGCGAATTTTTTCGCGGTTTCAAAATTTTAAATTTACCGCAAATCCACACGAAAACCTTTTATAGCGAATCAAAAGCGAATAGATGCAGGCGGGCACTTAATGTGCAATAAGCTATAAGCCGCGATTCGGAGCTTCACGAAAAATTGAAGCGGACAGATCGAAATCGCCGAACGGGGAAATTTTTTTGCGGTCGAACGAAACCTTTCCGCTCACAGGGTAAAAAGGAACGCGTAAAGCTGTCTGGAATCTGCTGGACGTTTCCGGCAGAGAGATTTAACATCATATTGCCGCAACTTCTTAAGGGTTATCGATGGCAAGGAGTTAGATAGACGGAACCCGAACTCAGTTAAGCGCTGGGATGGGCAATTTAGGGATCTGCCGAACGGTAAAAAATTTCCGCGGGATAAAAGTTTCGAACGGGTTATGTTGGGATGATTCGCGCTTATGGAAGAGAATCGCCCTTCGGCGTGTAATATTAAATAAATATTAACCGATATCTCTGCAGGAGAATTACATACCGTGGCACAATGCATAAACTTCGCACATTTCGCTCCCTCTTGCGGAATATACATAATACATACAGGTATGATTAATTTTCTTCGGCGTGGAAATAGATCTGCCGTCATTAATCACGTATCACATTTTCCGCAGCAATTTTTTAGTTTATTGCCTTTTCCCAAGTCGTAAGACGTCATTGGCATAAGTCATGTCCCGAAAAGCGTCGGATCTCATTTCGACTCGGCGACACATGCGATCCAACGGTTGCAACAGCGAAAAATGTCTAAAAGTCTTTTAATTTTTACGCATTTTATTATTGCGACCACGTTGAGATTTTCTTTATCTTACATCGATCGTGGTAGTTGAAAATCATTTTTTGGAAAAAGTAATGAAATTGAAGACCGGCAAAACTGAACGAGTTTGACCGGACAATTGATTGCGGGTATGAAAGAGCAAAAGTGTAAAGAAATTGTTTTTACTTCCGACAGCAACGATCTTACTGTTAGCGCGGGAGCGACAGGAACGAAATCAAAGTCTAAGGCACGGGAACGTGCGTTTTTGGCTGTTGCGTCAGACTGGCGGGAAATGTGGCTGCGGCCCCGAAAGGAAACCCGCGTTCGGACGCGGCAGCTTCGACCGTCGGAGGCCGAACTCATGCAGTGCGTCCAAGTGGATGCAACGGCCGCGACGGATGCCCGACCGAGCGCATTTGTTCCATCGTGTTCGGCGCGAGTCCGACGAAGTGTCACCATAGTGGCGACTGTCGGTAAGCGGCACGACACACCCCGACGGTTTTGTCGTGGAACGATCGCACCTCGGGCGTCGTCGCGATCCGGGTAAGGAGGCCTTTTCAGTTCCACCTGCCCGATCGTGGAAGAACCGGGCTCCGAAATTTCTGAATCCCCCTCTTTGTTTGTTCGACAGTTGGCAGTTCCTCTCCAGCGACGGTGCAGGCACTCTCGCTTGCACGTGGAGAGCCTCCCTGCACGGGCGAACTCGCGGAGGGCGGGTTTTTGCGAGTTCCGAAGACTGACCGAGAATTTTCCGTCTGATCGACCTTTCGGCAGGGATTCACCTCCCGCAAAAGGAAAAACCGAACGTCGCACGCGAGGAAACGTCCACGCGTTCGAACGTTGCGCGGCAAAGGATCGGAATCTCGCGGTCGTGACAAGAAAACTTCGAAACTTTTACTTGTCAAGACATTACCCGCTTAAGACAACCTTAAGCCGACCTCCCTTCGATTACCGACAAAAGCTTAAACACAGTAAAAATGCGCTTAATCAGCAAGATTAATCGCTTTGCCATATTAATGCTGAAACTCGTACAATATTGTTTTCAGAATCTTGTAAAATCAATTGTTACGTAAACCCAGCTTATACTTAGTCTTAACGAATTCTAAAGATACACGAACTAAATATCACGTTGCGGCATTATATTAATCGTGAATCAAAATGAATTCCATCACATATTAAAGACGGAAAAAATAGGAGAAGCATATTTTATCTCCCATTCTTGTATGGCGGCGGCCAAGTTCTGTGATTGATTGAACAATAACTCAAAAACCGATCATTTTACATTGCTTTCGAAATAATTTAAAGCACCCTGTAGTTACAACAAGTTTAAAGTTCAATGATTAACATAATTAGTCGGTTGTAATGTTCGCATGGTGAGACCATGTGCATGTAACCAACCGTTATTTGCCAAGATTGAACATTTGCGTTCAGCGAACGTTATTCAAGTTAAAAATAAAAATAAAGAAATAAAACTGAAATTTTTCAATGTTTCGAAGCATTAGAACAAGGCGGAAGGCGGAATATTCCTTTTCCCTGCTCCTCACTCCGCAGCCTTCGCTATTAATTGGCCGTTTGGTGTTCGGAAAGCGTTCGGATTTTGATGCCAAAATCGAAATTTTGGCGTGCGAGGCGGGGCACGCGGCGCGAGAGCGGAAAGGATCACATAATGAGTGAATTATGGACAAACAGCCGCAGGCTGCAGAGAACGTGATTCTGTCGGGGGAAAGGTTTCCCGGTCGTTAAAAATCGAGGACGGGCGGATGCTGGCAGAAAACCGGATCGTTGACCCCGTGAGTCACATTTCGGGTGAGATTCTCGCCCCGGATAGCTCGGACTCCCCCCGGGATAAAAACCACCCCAAACGGCTTTTCACGGTATCGAGGCAAGAGGGTATTTCAAAGGAAAAAGCCGGCCGGATATTGAAATTTTTACGCCCGGAGAAGTCGACGGCAAAATATTTAACCCAAACTGTCGCCTCCCCGGGGAGTGGGGGTGGGGGGGGAAATGACACAAAAACCTCCCCTTTCAGCTTTCGGATCGAGTGCTCCGTTTCCTACAGAGCACTTTTCGGTCGACCCCCGAAGGCTTTGCCGCCGCTTTTCCCTAATGAAGCACTTTGGCGAATTGCGAAAGGCAAACTTTCAGCGAAAACAGTGCAAGAAACTGAGGAAAAACAAATGTCACTCGAGACTTTTCCCCCCCCCCCCCTCCCCTTTTTCGATACGTACGCGTGAATGAAGTGCTGCAGCTCCAGTCGCAGGTTTGCCAAATTTCGAAATTAGGAATCTCCAGAAGAGAATCGTTCCAAAATTCGATGCAGCAACATTTGCGATTTCCATTTTTTTTCTTCCTTTGAACTTTCCCATATTCGGTCCTTCGTCTCCTTTGCGTTAATAATAAAATAATAACTTATATAACGCCGTTATGAAAGGTTTTTGATAAATGTCGAGCCTGCCGTTAATTAACTGTTAATGTCTCTCTACGTTTTTGCCTAGATAAAATTTCATGGGCAGTTAATAAATATGGGTTTAAAAGTTTTTGAGGAAATGATTTGTGAGGTATTAAAAAAAAAAAAAAAAAAAAAAATTCGGACTCACCCGGGAGTTTATTTATTAATATAATACATAATCCCTTGGCTTATTTGTTTCGAAAATTTTATTATACGCTCATTCTGCACTTAGGCAGATAACAAAATTTATATTCTATTTCCCTTATTAAAAACAACAAAAATTAAATCGCTCTGTTTCTCGGTCAATGACGCCGAACCGGGCGGCTTTCGTTTATCTGGATATATATATATATATATATAAAACCATAATGAAAAAGCTGAAGTACAAACGTGCACAATATATATTCGTTTAAAAATTTTGAAAGATAAATAACTCACCCTTAAAAAAGGCTCTTTGAGTGTATAAATTATTAAAGAAAATAAAAATGCTGTAGTTATTTTCAAAGGGCCGCGCTGTTCGTTTAATATTTCCATCTTGGCACTTAATGGAGGGCCGTTGAGAAAGATTCTTTCCCCGAACGGGCAAAATCCCCGAAATCAACATCACGAAATTGAAAATGAACAGTGCGGTCTGTCGTAAAAATGTCGCAGGCAAAGGCGTCCGACTCCGGAAAGCAGACAGAGGACGACGCGGTCAGCAACCGCGACAGGATGAAACGCGCGATGGACACGTCTGTTGCACCCGAGTACGGGGCCCTTTTCGAATCGGGGGACGGATTCCCCCGGGTCTGATGCCCGACGGTTAATGCGCTGCAGAAGGAAAAGCTCACCTCGCGCTCGTGTGGTTGAAGCTTGAGCACCGCCGTTTGAGGCTAATGCCACGTCGTTTCGTGCGGATAATGAATTTAAATCTTTTTATTTTCGCGTTCCGTGGCACGAGTGAAACGGGAGGAAAGCTCGGGAATAAAAAGCCTCCGTTTTCTAACCGCTAACATCAAGGCGAGTGAAAAAATCCAAAACTGCGCCGCAATCGTCACGAATCCGATTTATGTTTCATCCCGAAAATGTATCAGTGCAGGCACTCGCTGGAAATGGACAGAATTTTCCGCAAGTTCTTTCCAGTTAAATCTTGTCCCGTTCCGTGTAATTTACGTAAAAGCCGGCAGTTCTGTATGCTTTTTACGTTTTTCCTGTTTATCTCTATACAAAGTCCATATTCTGATTTAAAATCGGCGAATTATGAAACAGAGCATACTAACATTCATCTTTTATTCATATCTATAAATTGTATTATATTTTTGTCCCAGCATCGATCTGAGATTTGGGAATGCGGTTTCCGCCCATTTATTCCGGTAAATTTTCGTATAAAATTCGTTTGTTCCCATTATACAAAACGATGTAACAATTAGCTTTGATGATATTTATTGAAAATATTTAAATTCTCTCGCGTTGAATGACGAGAGCAATGCTCAGCGGAAGGTGACACGATGCGGGCGGTGCCAAAAATCGTGGAATTAGAATGTTGTTTATTCAACGCTACGCCAGCATTGAAAAGTTGTTCTTTTTTTCGCTATTGCGTTCGATTCGGAGATTCCCAGATCCAATAATTGCATTCATTAGGATAATTAACTTTCGCGGAGAAAATACATTTGGAAATCCGCGGTTAGCTTGTGGCTGAGAGATACAATAAAGGAGGCTTTACGGGCAAATGCCGCGGATTGTTTTCCCGATTCGAACGACCTGAGGCAGAGCTTTAATGTAAAGGCACGTTCACAAAGCTCAGCCTTCAGTGCCATCCCTTCGGCCTCCGAGATCCGCAGCAAGTTTCCAGATCTTCCGCTTCTCTTTCCTTCTCCGTAGATTGGATGCTGCCCTCTCCGCTACCGTCTCACGTTCGGAGCTCGTGATTGCATGAATAAATGTATAAAGCCTTTTGCTTTCCGGAAGCGAGGCTGGATGTCGCGGGAACGCGTTCTGCGACGGGAGAGAAGGCTCGCTTCCAAACGGTTTTTCCGGTTACTGCCGTAGACCGCCTGCGGGGGAAACCTCCGGATTTTCCACGGCCGCCGGAAGTTTTAACGCTTTCCCGGTTTCTGCACGTCGAAGGTGCCTCCGAGAAACCTTTTGATTCCGCCTTCCGCAAATTGAAACCCTCCGTCGGATTCTTCTCCCATAGATCTCGGATCTGCCGCTTTCCGCGGAGGCATCCGCTCTTGTAATAATCTTTTTCCATGTAAAGTGTTTCGATTTTGTTGACGCTACCCTTCCACAGCGAAAAGTTTGGCCGCGTTCGCGGGTGAATCCGGCGTTTCCGACGGTTTGCCCTGCCCCCCTCGCTCTGGCTTCCGCCGTAAACCTCCTTAAGGTTAAATTATTCGCGAGCTTCTACCCCCTCCCCCCCGACTCGGTTAGCGCAGTTAACGTTTTGAAATTTTCCACCCGCCCCCAAAATTTTCTGGCTTAATTTATTAAGATTCGTGCGTGGAGGAAAATAATTTAATCTTTCGCTCCCGGGGGAAATAATCGCGGTTGATTTAAGTCTCAAAAGATCGTGGCACGAGCGGATCCCTGACTGAATTTATGCGAGGACGAGGCGTAGGGACTCGGGATTCGAACCTCGGCGATTTTCCCGGCTGCCTCCAATCGACGGGAGTCATCATTTTCGGGAAAGGGGAAAATTCAATCTGAAACAGAAATGTCAAAATTCGCTTCATTTGCCGGGTCAAAGGAAATGACAAAATCATTCCGGTCATGGACGAAAATTTTGCCCGGGGTTCGTGATTTGAATCGCGACGAGCCTCGGGTAAGACTCCGCTGCGGGATCGGAAAGGCTCCACCCGAAGGTTCCTGCCGCCCCCGGTATCGCGTCTCCCGAAAATAAGGAAGGACGCAAACGAAGCGTGGGTGTTTATTTATGACGGAAAATGGGAAAAGCTCTGCAGAATGTGATTTGCATTTAATGTTAAATGAAAAATGAAGCTTTAAGGGTTTTCATTCCGGAAGAAAAATATAAATTGAAGAACATTATATATGCCAGAAACTTATAGTGATTTATTCCTGCGAAATGAAAATTGGCTTAAAGAAATGTTCCATTGTGGTTGATGTTTATCTTCCAGATAAAATCCGCAACAGTATCCCTCGGGATTTTCTTTTTATAACCGTTCCTGGATGTGTTAACGCCGCTGATACAGGAAAACGTCGTAAAATATTGTTTCGCCTATAAAACGCTATTTTAAGCTTAAAAATCGGGGGAATTTAAACAATTTTTTTATTTTCAAAAAAATAAAAAAAAAAAAAAAAAACCCTGCGAAGTGAATCCTTTCAGCGTTTATGCCCGAGCCACACAAAGGAAGGTTGGCAAATTAAACAGATCTGTGGGATATTAATTAAAATGTTTATTCCTCTGGATTTGGATTCGTTTCTTTGTCTTATTCGGTCCCCACTGGGGCAAGTCAAAGCTTGAAATGCACCGTTTTGCCCTGCCCGCGATACGGACTGGAGCCGCCACGGAACCTCAAGACAAATCGATGGCATCCCAAATCAAATCGGGGATCGCATATCCCGAAGACGAAAATCCTTCAGGTCTATATCCGTTTCCGTTGAGGTGCTTTCAACTTTTCACCGGCAGGAACTCGTCGGATGATGGATCTTTCACCGTAACCCGATTCGGTTTGGGGCAGAGGGCACGAAGTAGAATTCGCTTCTGACGATCGCTTTTCTTTTGGATAACTTGTCCGCCGACCGGATGCATTTATCCAGGAGGCTTTCTTAACCGACGGCTATGAAAGTCCGCTTCGGCTCATCCTGTGCGAATCTCCGAACTTTCGACGGAGGCACGCGAAGTGCCGCGATCTCGGCGTTCGCGTCAACCCCTTTCGAAGGGGCCGAACGCGGAGGAAAAAAAGAAAAGAAAAGGATGCACCCTCGGAAAGGTTCGCCATCGCGTTCACAATCACCGAAATTAATATGATTTTCGATCATCTATACCGATTTCGAGGATGGGAAAACTTTTCACGTAGCTGGGATCCTTGCCCTTTGGCGCGAGAGGTTTCGCTGAGCGAGAAGTCAGGGGAAGGACATTTTCCAACGCGTTGAATTCTGCGTTTTTCGGCGGAAGCTCCCGCGTCTGCCCCTTCCCGATCTGGAAAGGCAAAGCGGGGCAAAGCGTCGTCACCCAGAAAAAAATTGAGAAAACCGGAAAAGGTTCATTGCTCCGGTCGTAAAACGAGGTTGATAACATCCGCTGATTGAGCGTTAAGTGATATTCGGATTTCAAGTTTCTTTATAAGCATCGGGGAAACCTGAAGAGCTATTAATTCTTTTTGAAATTTTACGATAAACAGAATCAGCAAAAAGGATCTCACAACAGTAATCTGAATGTATAAAAGATTTTCCTTTAGCTCAGTCGCTTAATTGCTTTCATCCATTGATCGCTGCCCGTATTGCCTTTCGGTGCGGCGATTCTCCAAACGGTAATGTTGGAAATCGATTTCGGGGCGTTCCACGCTGAAAAACGTGCACCACATCTTTGTGCACGCAAAAATCGCGAAATGTTTACAATTGTTTCTTAATATAATTATATAAATGCGATTTTGCATCTTCGTCAAGTTTTTGCAGCATTTTCCGACCGTCGATAACGTTTCGGAATCGCGGACGTGCTTTCGCAAAGACCCCGGGGGCCGCACGCGGACACCCTAACGGTCCGTTCCTGACGTGGAGAAAATTGGGTTAAAACGCAGCATCAAAAAGGCAACGTATTAACCATGGTGCCCACCCCATTTGCCCATTTTCTTAATGGCCCGAAACCATTAAAAAAAAAAAAAAAAAAAAAAAAGGAAAATTTTTTTTTTTTCTTCGGTTCCTGCTCTGCAATCCGCGGGATACGTTAAATTATGTAGATATATCGGCCCGGTCATTTTTCCGACAGCGCGCTGATGATTTCGACTTGCGACCCGTGCAAAAGCTGATTTTCGGGATGCGCTTCCTGCGATTTCCCTCTCCGACGGCTCCTTTTCCGCTTCGCGAACGTTGATCATCGACGGCTCTCATTTGGGGCGGTGCCATCGAGAAGACTTTTCCCCCCTGAGAAGCCGTTTCGACTCTCGAAATTGCCGCCCCCAAAAGCTGACGGTGGCAGATTCATTGACGTCATCGCTGGAAAATATCCCCCCGATAACGGGGATGGATCTCGCGTTCGAGATTTTTCCGCAGCGATTCTCCCGGCGCCTTTCCCGTTCGGATGGTTAAAAATGCCTTTTCCCCGCGCAATTTCGAACGCTTCGGACGCGAACGGCAATTGAGTTGAAGTCGATTTCGCGGGGAGAAATGTCAGAGCGGGGAGCCCCCAAAGTGTGTCATCCCGGCCGCCATCTTGTCTCTTCCCATTTTCCCTTCATCGGCTGAAGCAAACTTTGAAGTCGATTTCGCGGGGAGAAATGTCAGAGCGGGGAGCCCCAAAGTGTGTCATACCGGCCGCCATCTTGTCTCTTCCCATTTTCCCTTCATCGGCTGAAGCAAACTTGAATTTTTTTCCTTTTTCGATCCTTTTTCCCCCCAATTTTTTTTTTTCATTTTGGACTTAACCCGGCTTCGTTTGCCGCGCGCATTTCGAATGCCGCAGCAAACGAAATGCTTTCCACCGTCGCGCGATTCCATCCCTTCGCAAGGTTCGGATGCAGGGCGTCCGGTGCCCCACGATTAGCGGCTTCGGATTGGCCGCAGCCGGATTCATCCCTTTCGGTGACGCTTCCCGTTCGGTTCGCTTTCCCCGACATAAACTCCTTGCGACGTCTTTCTTTTCATTCTCCAATCTGAATATTCGTCTGAAATATTTTAAAATATTCACGGTCGATAAATGCTAAACAGTCGCTACATTAGAATTCCTCGGGGGTCGATCCGCACACGCGGGAGAGACCTATCTCGAAAACGGCAAACGCAAAAAAAAGTAAAGAAAACTCCGGATACTCTCCAAAGCATCGTTAAATCAACTTTTTGTGTTCGAAACATAACAGAAAATGATTTTCCGACGTATCCTTTTTTTTTTTTCTTTCTTTCTCAAAAAAAGCACTTCTTGTTTTGTTGCACCATTTTTAAGGGAATTCAAAACAAACTCGGTATCCGAAATGCACGCGATTTAAATCGAGATTTGTCTGATTCGCATTCGAACTTTCATGTGCTCTTCTCGTGCACGGCAGAAATCGCTTCGGAATCTGGAGACAGGCGAGGAAACTTCTGGACGCCATCAGCCCCCGGCCAATCCGAAATTCAACTTCCTCACGGAATGCATCCAGATTCTTCTTTTCCTTTTTTTCAAAATTCCATCTTAAACCGAGGAAAATGTACATATTTTTACGTGAAAGAGCGGACGTACGCACGCACAGACGCAATATGCTTTGCGGACACTTGGATCTTCGGCACTGGACATTTTCAAATGTCCGGACGAAGCAGCTAATTAATATCTTTTCCAGACTTGGAGTTATTTCCTTACTGTTGAAGGTATAACGTATGGGTTAGCGTACGTGTAAGTGTAATTCCCCAGTTGCGGAGGATGAAATTTTGCATCGGAAATTGCCGGGACAGTTACGATTTCTCCATGGGTTTATTATTGGTGATTGATGATGTTTGCTCTTTCAAGTCAACGAGTGAAACCTAAAATGCAGAAGCACGGAGGGAGCTTGTAATGAGATCGGACGTAAAAGCATCCGTCGCAGTAAGTGTTTCGGCACCGGAAAATGCCGAAACCTGCGAGCCGCAGCCCGATGCGTGGCCATTTTCCGTCCCATCAGGACGCCCGCTGCGGGGGACGGAGAAAGATGGACGATCGACGGCCACCTACCTGTCTCTGGGCTGCGCAGGTTCTTCCTCTTTCATCTTGTTCGTCTCACTTTTCCACCGCACGAAGTTGAAAACTTTCCTCGACGTTTATATTTCGTCCCAACCGAAATCACGTTCGCGTTACCCGAACGACTTCGGTGCTCGCTCTCATCTTACGAACGCCTTCCTCTTTCAAACCGCAGCTTTTTCCCGGCCGGAGGCTTCGTCTCTTCCCGGGAACGAAGGATTCGCGCGAACTGCTCTGCGTCCGCAGTGCCAAGGACGACGCGGGAGAACTCTGAAATTTTGAACCGATTTAACGAATCGCCCTCGCCGGCGTTCCTTTCGCATCCGCTTCCGTCCCTTCGCATGGTGCCGCGGACATGATCGCCGAATGATCTGATCGTGCGTTTAACGCAAGACGTGGACGGAAACGGAAAATCAATAAGGGAAGTTTTTAGCTTCGCTTCGTCGGTGCCCAAAATATATAAATTCGCACGCAGTTCTGCGAGGACGTGAAATGTGGGTTAAGTTCGTTTCGGTCTTGCGGACGAACCGCTTTCCGATATTGGTTGGATTTCCGCTTTTTTCTCTTTTTTTTCTCTCTCACCCTCCCCCCCCCTCCCCTCCCCCGCTCCAAAACCCATCCTTTCGAACGAAGCTGACCGCGTGGCAACGCTGCCGGGAAACACCCCCCGGGTCAGCCGTCCCGGGGGAGGTTTTCGGATCGTCTTTGTAGGCGAGGATTTAATCTTTTCTGGAATTTATTCATGAAAAGAAACGTTTCCACTCGTGAATTTTATAACTCCATTGAGATTTATAGGGATCACTCGGCGAAAGAGGGTGGAAGGAAGCGGGGCGAAGCCGGGGGAGGTGGTTGGCGGGGGGGAGACTTCTCCGGGGTTGTGGAGGAGCTTAAGCCTCCGCTATTTTTTCCATGCTCTCGGCTTTCGCGGACCATGCCAGGGACATAAAGAATGAACGCCAGCAACAGTTTGCTGCCGCCGCCGCCGCAGCATTTCATTTATTTGTTTATTTTTTTTTTTTTTTTTTTTGTCAATAGAATTTTTCGTTCCCGTTGAATTAACGAAGGTGATGGATCTAAAATCGCGTTTAGCTTGTTTATTTACACGTTTCGGAAGGAAAAAGAATCCGCCGAGGTTGGTCTGCGCCGAAACCGAGCATCGCGCATTGTAAGCGGCATCGCGTTTCCTATTTATAACCGCGCTGAAACGGACTCCTTTGAATAAATAAAATAAGTAATTCAATTCCCTCAAGTATCACGGCGCAAATGTTGAAATAACAATTGCGTTAAATACAATTTTGAAAATATCCTTAAAAGAGGGAAAAAGCGGAAAAATGTTTTGAATCCAAATTTCTTTTAATACGTCTCGTTATACTTTCAACGATATAATATAAAATGTCGCACCATTTTTTCCTTGTTTTTTTATTTTTTTTTTATTTTTTTGCCTTTTTGGCTTTCAAAACCGGAGAAACAAAGAAATTGTTCCGGGAGATTAAGCCAAGCGGGTTTCTGTGCCTTGCCGTGTGTATATTTGAATTGGATTGAAAGGCTAACAACAGCAGTCAGAAGCAAAGTCGGTGCCGAAGTCCGTGGAGAGTATCAACTTCCGGCTAGGAAAAGATGTCGGGAGCGGAAAGGCTCCTCTCCCAAGGAAACGGGAGAGGAAAACAGGGGCGGAAAGCCCTTTTGGATTTCGTTTTCGGGGTAACTTGGTCTTCGTCGTTTGAAGTTGCGCGACAGTTTTTCGGGGCGAAAGCGATTTCTTTCACGAGCCCCGTCGAGCCTTTTGCCACAGGAGGAGGAAGGATCAGCGTCCCGGACGGGGTTTCGGCGGCGCTTAAGCATTCTGCGCGTGTCAGGCGCCTTCCAAGGCGATCCGAGAGAGATTTCGGCGCTTAAAACCGCGACGATCGGAGCTTTTCCAGGTTGAAGGATGGCCGGGCGGACAGCAGCAACCGGAGTCCGGTGCGAGGGAAAATTAATCTTTTTCATTTGATCTGACGGAGTTCAATCCGGGGCGACGAAAGGGGAAGCGGATGTGACAATCCACCGTGGAACTTCGCTCGAAAGACTTTCTTCCGCCCCGCGACGAACCTTCCGCGCCGGGAAAGCCTTTTCCGGGGTGCTCGGGAATTCGGCGACGCGACAGCGCCGCCCGCTGCGATCAACCGACCGTTTCGAAGTGAAATTTTTGGGAAAATTTGCTTTCCGGACCTATTGCAGAGGGACCCGGATTACTTTTTTTTGCGGTGCGGAATACCCGAGGAAAAGATCGGCGCCTGGATTTGACCGCGTATTGATCCCGAATGCGCTGCGGCCCTTCCAATTGCGTCGGTTCCCTGATAATAGCCGAGGGTTTTAATAAAGATTTCCCTTATTTTTCCCCAAAATCATAAATTAACCATTAAGTCGCCCGCGTTTGCTTCTGGCTCCGAATTACGGTTTCGACACCCGGAGTTGAGACCTCCGAGAATCGGATCCGGAAAAATCCGCTTCCGATGCCGCCGCGTATCGCGACGGAAGGTGCCGGAAGACGAGGGCTTCGCGGAAGGTGAAAGCGCTTCGTGGCGTTAGACGGCGGTTAAATGGAAGGCAAAAGCGTTTCGGTTTCTCCGCCTCGTTGACGAAAACTGCTGTCGTTTTCACGCCGCCCAAAACGAGTTCCTTTCGCAACTTTTTCTCGCTCGAACCTTTTTCCGGCCCCCCAAAATTCGATTAGCTCCCAAGCCGCATTTGCTGTTGCTGCTGCAAGTAAAGGTTTCGCCGCCGCACATTTCCCTGTCCGCGCCCCCGTTTCTTACTTCCCGAGGGGTTTCCAAACTTCCCACTTCGTCGCGAGCCTCGCAATTGAGGTCACTGATAAAATTCCAATAGCGCATAAATTAATCCGAGACCGCATTTATTTGCATCGCCATTATTAATTATATTCCGTCGTCACCGGATCGGACGGATTTTCCGGGGCTTTCCCGAATTCCCCCTTCGAACGGGCGTTTTTCCTTTGCGGTCGCCGTTTTGAAAATTTCGAATTTTCACGGCCGGCTTTGCGCTCTCGCCCCCGAGGCTTTTTCCGTCGGCACGTCTCCCGCTTTCCCTCCTGCCCGCGTTCGTCGGGGAATCGAAATCGCCGACCTTACCCTCTGGCGCTTAGGGGAGGATCTACGGAACCTGCGAGAGGGATAACCACGCGCTACGTGGGAAACATGCCTCACTCGAGCGGGTCACACTCCGCACGCACGGCGATCATTTCCGATTAACGAAAACGCTCCGCGTTCGGGGTTTTTCGCTGCGGATCGCTCGGCAAACGTCACTTCCGTGCCGCTGCGCAGAGTAAACTGAGGCTCAGACACTCGGTGAAACTTTTTCCAGCCCCTCCCACGGCAACCCCCTCACCCAAACCGCTCACCCCGCCTCCTCCGAACGGCAGCACCTCGCCTTTGCCATTCCTGCGGAATTTCGAACGCGGCCGAAGGAAGTCTTCTCGCTAGCGCCACGACAGACGCGGGACGTCCACGTCATCTTTCGTCTCTCGTCCCTGGCACCGCTCACCGCACCCCCGTCTCTCCTTCCCTTGCTAAAAAAATTTATTTTCCCGTCGTTTCAGCCGACATTTACGACGAGGTTACGAGAAAGGAGCTGGCCCCCCTGAAAATCGAGTCCGAGTGCGTCGGGGGAGGCAGAATCCAGCACGATCCGTCGGACAAGAAGATCAAGGTGTACGGCTACTCTCAGGTTGGTGGCTCGCGAACGCCTCGCCGGACCCCGCTTTGCTTCCGCCTCTAATTCTGCCTTCTTCCAGGGCTTCGGCAAGGCCGACCATTCCGTATCGGCGGAGCTGCTGAAGAAGAGCTACCCGGACTACAGCATCAGTTGGAGCGACGAGGGCTACTGATTATTTCATAGCGTTCGGATATAAATAAAGCGGTTTCAGTAGCAAGGGCGTCTTTTTACTCGATTCGAGGGCGCCCGCCGTGCAGATGATGCCGCACGGGGCACCGAACGCGTCCTTTATCTGATCCAGATAAATGTGATTTGACTTAACCTCGTACCTCGGGTCGGGGTTCTGCCCGAAAACTTGGGTTAAGTTAATTTTATCCAGGCTGCTCCGACTGAAAATTTCTTATTTGAGTTATTGAAGCCCACACGCTTTGATATTGCCTTTAAAAACATTCCCGATCACGGCTCGGTTCCACTCGGGTTTTGGGTTTGCAGTTAAATGGGATCAAAATGTCGTGGAAGTTTTTTGAGGTTTAATATACTTTTTGCCGCAAATTGGGATTCGATTTTTTTTTTTTATTTTTTTAATCTCAAAGAACGAGACTTTCTTCCGTTCCACGTTTGCTGACACGCGCAGTGAACGCTCGGCGGTATTTTCCGGTCAGGGGTGACCCATCCGCTTCCACGTTCGGTGTCGGTGGTTCGAAACGACCGAAACGTGAGATTGCGGAATGCAGCGTGCCGCCCCCGTTCTTGGCAGACACCCCGACGCCGGAAACGGCCAAGAGGATGCGCTTCATCTGCACGGCGGGGGTTTTTCCGTCCTCCCGACCTAACGTCGGCCGGATCAACCTCGGAGAACAGGTTTCCGGAGTGTTTCCGCGAAGAGGAAGAAGGCGCGGGAACGAGTTAGTCGGGTCGACCGGGAAACGGGGATGCGCAGCGAGTCACGGAGGGCGCGGAACCATCTCCCGGAGCCGGGCCACCAAGCGATTCGGCTTAAGAGCGCGGAGACGGACGGTGAAAAATGGCGGCGACCCGGAGACCGACCGACCAAATGCGCAACTCATCTAGCAGGAAGTCCGGAGAACGAGATTTCAGACCAGACCGGCAACTTTTACTTTTCATTTTATGGCAAAAAGTCCGCGGGGGCACGCGGCGAAGGAGGCGGACGAGTTAATTGTCCAGAACCGGCTTCATCTCTTTACGTAATGGATTCGCGCATATCGAACTCGGCGGATCGGAGAATGTTTGCGCCTTTCGGGTGCGTTCAGGAATCGTCGCTTCCGCTTGCGAGGAGGGGGGGGGGGAATAACGAAGCCTTTTCCTCGGGGCGCTGAAGCTTCCGCTCGCGGAAACGTGGAGCAAACGAAGGGACTCGACTTTCGGAAGATTCCTCCGCACCGCGAGGAGCTTTCTTCGCAATTCTGAAACCACGTCAGACCCCCGGGGACGGGGAAGCGGGACCCGAATCGCTCCCGTATTTCCGGAACCGCTTCCGAAGCTTCCGCCTCGTCCCCCTTCCTTCGGGACCGCCACCGAGCCGGAGCAAAGAAAAGTCCCCCGCACTTGTAACATCGTTACACTTTGCTGACATAGCTGACACACTTATTTCCAATAATATTGCATACGGCGATTAGTGGAATTTCACCAGGAAATCCGTTTGCGCACTTCCCATTCCTGTTACGGGGTTCTCAAAAATTGGCCGCGAGTTTCGCCGCTCGGAGGCAATTTTTTGACGATCCCTCGGCGGGAAAACGACATCGGGATCGTTCGCGGGGGAAAGCCTCCGCGATCCGGCAAGGAGTTCGCCGCACTTCCGCTCGTCGGCCGCTTTCCGGAACCGATTCCTCGCAGGAAGATCTTTTTTGTCCCCCAACGCCAGGAAAGTGAGGCGCAAAATAAAAAAATTTTTCATTTTCCTCGTTCCCTTTAAATTGATGCAGGTGACGACATCGTTAAGGCCTTCTAATTGTAAATTAAATAATAAAAATCGCCGGATTCCAGTTCTTATTATCATAAGTGACCATCCTTGATGCGGAAAGAATTCGCCGCAGTAAACGTTCATCGGGCTTCGTCGAGACCGTTTCTGCGCAGTTCGCTTCGGAGCGGTTCGGGCATCTCCCGATCTTCCGCCGGAACGCCCGGCGTTCCGCACGTTCCTCCCGCGGGGGATCCCCGGATCCGAACTTCGCGGCGCCGAAAGGAGAAGGGAAAGTCGCGCAAGAGGCATGCAGCCGAGGGGAAGCCTAAAAAGACCGCGGCTCCCGCTCTGGCGACGAGCGAACCGCCCCCTTCTCCCACTCCGACGCCGCTTTTACGTAAACCCGCATTCGATCCCCTTCCCAGGTACTTCTTTTTCCCCGAGACCGCTCCGGTCGCCCAGTCAGGTGCAGGTCTCCGTTAGCTCACGACGATGGGGAAGGAATTTCGCCGGGCGGCCGCGGTGCTCGCGCTGACGGCCGCGGCCTCCGCGCTCGCCTCCAACGGGAGCGAGGCCGCGCTCAGCGACCGCTTCAGCAGGGAACTTTTCTCCCTGCTCCCGATAGTGCCAACCTTCACGGATAAAATACGGAGCGAGAGATGCAGGAACGACAGCCGCGTCTTCCGGGAGCAGCTGGCGAACTTTCGGCTCTGGGCCGTCAAAAGTAAGTCTTTTCCCTTTGCTCCCCGCCCTCGCGTCGGGTTTTCGATTTTTTTCCCGGTTTGGGATAAGTGAAAAGGGAGGAAGGAGTGTCCCCCCCCCCTCCCGGGAGGGGGGAGGGTTTCGAGTCGGAAAAGCCGAATCGATCTCGCGGGAAAGTTTTCGCGATCTGGAAAGTAAAAGCGGCGAAAAACCGGAATTTGCAATAACCGGGGCAATCGGATTGCGATCTTGCGTTTTGTAACGGCTCGGGCGGAGGCCCGAGCAGGCTCCGCGGCGGGACCCCGCGTTTCCGGTGGGAAGCGGCAAATTTCGGGGAGGGGGGGGAAGTCTCCGACAGCGCCGCGAAACCGTCCGGCTTCCGGGACAGTTCTCGACCCGCGGCCCCTCCGTGCGACTTTCGTCATTCCGGTTGCATAATCGAATAATTACTATAAAAAAAAAAAAAAAAAAAAAACTTGTTTCGAAACGTTGCACAAGTAAGCTGCCGCTCCGGTGTTGTCATCCCGCAATTAAAAACGAATTTTACCGCGGATAAGCGCGGTGGCGCAAGCGGCAAAGGGAACGGGAGCGGAACGGCAAAAATCGGCGGGCGGGGGAGGCCGCGTCCGCTTTGCAAAATTCACCGTTTCGTGTTCGACCGACTGACTCAGCTGCTGGTGCCTGATTCGCAAACTCGTTGACTCTGCAGATTTATCAGTTTAACAAACCTCATTAATTAAATTCGCCGCTTCCGCACTGCCGAAGGCGCGTTCGCGTCTTCCACTGCGCTCGCCGGAAACGTCGCGGGATCGATTTCGAGGGAGCTTCCGCCGCGTCGCGGGACACGGATCGAGGCCTCCCCACGAGCCCCCCGACGACAGCCCAAGCCTCGCTCCGAAAGCGCCCGGCCCCCCGTTATTAGGGCTATCGGCGAACTATTAAATCGGTCAAGGACCGAGGCATTCGCATTTAGACAATAATAAACACAAAACAAAAAGTGTCACACTTTCCTAATAATAATATTTTCCTTTCCTGCAAAATCGAACGTGATCGGAGAAACGGCTTTCGGGAACCCGCGAGTTTCGATTTTTTTCGGGGTCGCCAACTGCGGAAATTGAAATTTCTCCCGGTACCGCGCCATATTCAGTGACGTCATCTCCCTTTTACTGGCTCCGGCGGCGGCCGCGGAGATTCGCCTCCGTCGAAACACCCCGGGGCCGCCTTCGAGGGCCCCGAAAACGGACCGGGGCGAACCTTCGAGGGCGCTCGACCTCGGAAATGGCCGGAAACTGCGAACCCTCCCGGCATCCGCTTCGTTTTTCAGTGCTCGACGCGTCCACGAAGATGCCGGACGGCATCCTGGAAGGAAACACTTTTCAACTGGGCCACTTCGACGAGTGCCTCTCCATCGACGTCCCCCTGCCCGGGGGGGAGCGAAGGCTCAAGGGCCAGTACTGCCTGGCGGAGATCGAGTATTTCCCCAGGAACCTGGAAGAGCCGCCCCGAAGCGAAGAAATGGATCTCTTCAACGCATCCGCTTGGCTGCACATTTCGGTGAGGCCTCCCGAAATTCCCGCCGCTCCCGGCCCCGCTCCCGACACCTTAACGATGGAATCTTCCTCCATTTTCAGTCCTTCAACCTGGACAGGACGAAGACGCGGCGGGACGAGATCTTCTGGTCGCTGTGCGTCCCCGACACTTGCGGACCGGAAGACGTGAAAGAGGCGATGGACGAGGCCTTCCGGGAGTCCTCCGCCTCCTTCGATCTCAACTTCTCCGTCAGAGTCGGCGAAAAGTTCTGCCAGGTCGCCAGGGAGCCCTTCGACTTCTCCTGGATCGGGATTCCGCAGCTTGCGCTGGGGTAAGACTCGTCCTTCCTCGACCGAGGGAGCAAAACCGGACGCGGACGACTCGTAAAACTTTTTCGTTTTCTTCGCAGCGGCGTCGTCTGCCTCTTCGGGGCCCTCGTCGTCTTCTCCACCGCGTGCGACATGATGTCCGTCGAGAACGGGCGAATCAAAGGTGAGGCCGCGTTCGACCGTCGAGCTCGGCGGCAAACGAAACCCGCGCTGAGACCTCTTTTCTTCCGCAGGGGGCTGGGCCAAGTTCCTCGGCTGCTTCTCCGCGAAGGTGAACTTCGGTAACCTGCGGAAGGTCGACGAGACCAAGGACATCGTTCCCATCCACACGGCCAGGTTCACGAGCATGATCGTCATCCTCATGGGGCATCGCTTCATCGCCAACTCGGGCGCCCCCATTCACAACGCGGTCTTCATGGAAAACGTAGGTGGCGTCACTTCCGCCCCGCTCAAAGCGCCCCACCCCCTTTCGCTCGCACCGGAACTAACGTTCGATTCCCCTTGCAGGCGGTGGGCAATCCCCTCTTCATCCACCTCCTCATGGGACCCATTCTGGTGGTCGACACCTTCTTCCTCCTCAGCGGGTTCCTCACCGCCAACCAGATGCTGAGGGACTTCGACACCCGAAGATTCAAGCTCGTAAGCGGATACGTCCATCGTTACGTAAGGTGCGCCAAGCGCTTTCCGTCGCTCTCGGAAACTCTGCCGCCCTTGTGTGCAACCGTCATTTCGTGCTTTCAGACTGACTCCCGTCTACATGTTGGTCGTTTTCTTCTACGCCACCTTCTTCTACCACCTCGGCTCAGGACCCCTGTGGAAGGCCCGGGTGACCATCGAACAGCAGAGATGCGCCAACAACTGGTGGACGAACCTCGCCTACGTTAACAACTACATCAACACGGACAATTTGGTAAGATCTCCGCCGCTTTCCCAAACCTCTGCCGACGAGTCGCGAATCGTTTTGAGCCTTTTCCTCTCTTCCAGTGCATGTTCCAGTCGTGGCACTTGACCTGCGACTTCCACTTCTACCTGATGGCGCCGCCGATAGTGTACCTTCTCTGGAAGAAGGCGGCTCTGGGTCTCGCCTTTATTGCCGCTCTTATAGTCGGAGTGATGGCCGCACTCTTCATACTCACTTTTAACAACGAACTGGATCCGGTTCTGATGTCGTTTAACTCGTGAGCTCCCCGTTCTTAGGTTTTTCTTCGTTCCCCGGGTAACGCGAGAAACTGACGGGACTATTGAATCTCGTTTTCAGAGTCATGGTGGACCTCAGCTCGGATCCGACGTTCAGGGTAACCTACATCCCGACGCACACGCGCTTCATCCCTTACCTAATAGGCATGGTCACGTCCTACATCTACTACAAAAGGAAACTTCACAGGAAGCTCAGTGCCAAGCAGAAGATCTGCTCTGCAGTCACCGCCTTCGTCGTCGCCCACGTCCCCATAATAACCGCCATTTTCTTCTACTCCCCCAACTACGAATATAACAAGTTCCAGGCAGCGCTCTATGCCGCGCTGCACCGTCTCCCCTGGTGCGCCGCCATCGGATGGCTGATACTCTCTGCGGGCACGGGCAATGCCGGTATCCTTCAGGGTGCACTCTCCTGGAAGGCCTTCGTCCCTCTCAGCCGACTCACCTACTGCGTCTTCCTTTCCCACGGCGCCATTCAGCTCTACACGGCCTCCACTCTCAGAACCGCGGAGTACAACAGCAAGTTCAAAGTGGTATGTTCGGCTTCCCACCGCTTCTGCACCTATCTCCAAGACGCTCTCTCCCCACCTTTCGTTTTTCTTACAGTTCTGGACATTAATGGGCGACGTTTTGGTCACGTACATAGTGGCGCTCTTGATGCACGTTCTCTTCGAAGCCCCCATCCTCAGACTGGACCGAACTTATTTAACTCCGAGTGAGTGACGTTTCGCAAAGGTAAAGCATTTAATGAGATGGCAGCGCTTTTGGATCGCTCAAATTCTTTTCCTTTTTTGCGACAGCGTCGAAGCCGCGCGAAAATGCAGAGCCGGAGTTGAACGGGGAGGCGAATCAGGGGTTCACGGCGGACAGCGTCCAAAACCTATCCGTGATCTCAAACGATCAGGCGATCTATTCCATTACGAACCAGCCCCACGAGAAGTACTCGAGCAGGTACGAGAAATATCACAGGAGGGAAAGCGACGCGCGAAGCGATAACGCGGCCTACGAGATTAGATGACGCCCTGCCGAGAATCCGGGCGGCATTGGAGACGATCGTCGCCGGCCCGCAGACGCTGCGGAGGCGGGGCCTGAATGGCACGAGCCGTGTGCCATTCACGACAGACACAACGAGAGTGAGCGCGCAGACTCAATGGGGTTCCGCGTCAAAGGAAAATGAAATTATTTATTGAGCGCTCCGAACGTTCCGCGGAATTCGGAAAAATTTTGTATAATTTTTGTAAAAATAAATGGGAATCTTTAAAGCTTGACGAAGGAGTCTGGAGGGCAAATTTTTTTTACGAGTGGCGAATTGTAAATTACATTTACTTGTACATTAGCTCTTAAATCGATACATCTAGCCACGCCTAATTCTCTACGGTTTTTTACAATTAAAATACTATCATGCAGTTATACACTTATTTCCTTTAAATGTCATTGTCTTTTCTTGATATCTCGCGACAATTGCACCATCGCTGATGCCGAGACGTCATCGAAACGTTCGCGCCACAAATAAAGGAAGCAGAATCTTAAAAGCTTAAATCTTCTGCGATTTCACTTCACCCCATCACAGCTCCTCAAGACCACTCTGCAAAAATCAACAAAAAAAAAAAAAAAAAAAAAAAGAAAATCATATGCAAAACCACTACATCACATAAACATGTTGTTAATTAGGTTGAGCAGTTTAATAATCTCCTCGTTTAAATGCCAAGGGCTCTCACTCACCTGCATATCCCACTATGAACTAATTAAATGATTTCCAACATATACATTTTAATCATAATTATTATTCCAAGCCACTGTCCAAGTATTGAGGCCTTCAGATTTCAGGTACAATTTCTGAAAAATCAAACAACAATTAAGAATTAAATAACTCAAAATGATCTTCCAAATGATTCTAAATGGAAACGGTTTGATACAATGTTTATTTGAAAAAGTCACTCCCAAAAACATGCTCAGGGTTATTTACATATTTATATATCAGACTCCGTAATTGGGAAACATCCCATATGTAAAGTATAAAATGTACAAGTAATAGTGATTCTCCACAAAAAAAACTCCCCTCAAGATATTTTTCTTTCTAATGTAACAAAGAAAAAATTAAATATTTTTAATTACTTAATTTTATTGTAATTCTCGATGAAAATATGTCTGAATTTTGCCAAAGCCACTTTTGTAATTATGACTTTCAGCAACATGTATTCATTATCATCTGGAAATGGCATTTCCTCAAAAACTGTAACATTCTCATGAATCCAGTTGTACTCATTTCCGCCTGATTTTAGCTTAAATGTCATAATTTTTCTGTCTGTAGCACTTAAAACTGCTTCTTCAATTTTCCACAGCAAAACATCAGTTCCAATCATTTTACTTGCAGAAACTAAAATCATGTCATCAGTTTTAATCTTGTCCAAATATTCTTTCTCCACCAAATCAACTTTGTTTCCAACTGTGATTATATGATTGCTTAGCTTGTCTGGAAGTTCAATTAAACTTAATGCATTTCTGATGCAATGATTTTGACCATCTGTATCTGGATGACTGATATCTCTAACGTGAATTATGACATCTGCCTGTTTGATATCTTCAAAAGTAGTAATAAATGATTCAAATAACATTGTTGGAATATCGCTTATGAAACCAAGAGTGTCAATATAGAGAACTTCCAAAGACGAGGGCAATTCACCCTTATGAACTGTGACATCCAATGTAGCAAACATGTAATTCTGAGGCTCCAACTTTGCACTGTTCGTTAAAGACTTTATTAATGAAGTTTTCCCTGCATTTGTGTAACCCAAGACAGCCACTATGGGAATTTCATTTATTAATCTATTTTTCTTGACTAATTTTCTTTGATGCCTTAATTTTTCAATTTCTTTCTTAATTTTACCTTCTCTCTGCCTTAACACGTTCATATAGAAGTCTCTGCCTTTCAAACTATTTGCAATGGCAAAAACTTCTTCACCGAAATCAAGCAAACTTCCTTTCTTGATTCTTTTAAATCTTGACCATAAATATGGCATTTCGGCTAATTTAATTTGCAATTTCGCTTCCTTTGTTGTGGCATGCTCTCTAAAAATTTGAATTATAATTCTATAACGATCAAAAACAGGTACACCAAAAAATTCTTGAAGTAAATCTTGCTGAACTGGCTTAAGCATATTAATACTAATAAACACAGCAGTAATATTAGAATTACAGATTAAAATTTTTTTCAACTCATCTAATTTACCCTTCCCAAATAAGACTGATTTATTAAAATTTTCAACTGAAACTATCTTTGTGTCCATTACTTTCCAGTTTCTTAATGTTTTAATCAAAGTCACTGCCTCATCCAGCTGCAGCTGCGGTGTGGTCAAGCGATTTCGCTGCGGACCCCACTTTACATAAGGCTGTATTACAAATGCCTTATGTCCCCATCCTGGGATGTAGAGGTCTCTTTCAATAAAGTCTTCCAGGTCTTCATTCTCCGGGAAGGCAAATTCCTCCTCATCGACACAATCCTCAAAATAGTCCAAATTATCTTTATCATGCTTCGTATATTTAACTGGCGAACGGAAATTCTTCCTGCCGCATTTGGCGGAGGTACTGAATGGTTTGCTGAGCCGGAAGCCGACATATTTCGGTAAAAGCTTCAGCGATACGGCGCAACGAAAACGAAAACTCCTATCGAGCAGACAAAACCTAGAGAACATGATCAATGATGCCAACTTAATTATTTGCGATATTTTTCTCTGTGATGTGCAGTTTATCTTTCGGTTGTTATTGACTACTCATAATGTTTTCGGATACAAAACAGTTTACATATAGCTTACAATTGCTCTTTAGGTAACATTATGATAAATAATGTCCTCAAGATCCTATCGAATTTTAGATCGAAAGAAGTTTTGAGTAAAATTAATAAAGTTCTGTGTATTCGAAAACCGTGGTTTGCAAATTACAAATATTACTCGATGAGCGGCCAAAGTTCAGATTTTTACAAAAAATTTAGTCTTCCAGAGAAACTAGCCGGTTCTGATAAAAACGTATGGTAAGATTTTTCTCATTTCCTCTGCCAACACTTTTATTTTTTTGTATTCTCATATTTTCTGATATATTCGAAAAATGAAAACTGTCGAATGCGGCTATTTGCCATGTGGGTACATTTTACATTAATACAAAAAAAAAAAAAAATCATCAATGTGACTTAAAAATTGTACAGCTTTTTATGGAAAGTACTCATAAAACAGATAATTGGTATTTATTATAGGGTTGAATACATCCAGCTAGCAAATCAATATAATCCTATAAATCTTGGCCAGGGTTTCCCAGATTTTCTCCCACCCCAGCATATAGTGTCAGCTTTGGAGGAAGTTAGTAAATCAAAAGATGGCCTTCTACATCAGTATACAAGAAGCTATGTAAGACTTTGTTTAGTTTTTACAAAATACAATGAGATCAAACAACTATCTTCTTGATGCAGTATCTCTTTATCAACAAGATAACGGACCAATTATTTGCAAAGAAATTTTTAACCTTGAAATATCATTACCTTTTAATTTCTTTCCTTCTGATGCTTATTACGGAAAATTATTTTAGTTATAAAACGGAATAATATTTACAAGTAAAAACTGAAAATTAAAAAAATACTTTCAGGGCCACCCTCGCCTTGTGAACGCAATTTCCAAACTTTACTCCCCCCTCATTCGCCATGAAATAAATCCGTTAACGGAAGTGCTCATCGGAGTGGGTGCGACGGAAATGCTTTTCGCCATTTTCCTGGGCCATTTAGAACCCGGCGATGAGGCAATAGTGATAGAGCCGTTTTTTGACTGTTATTATCCCATGATTAAAGTTTCCGGCGGAAAGCCAATTTTCATACCTTTAAGGCTAGTAAGGAAAATTTTTATTCCTCGTCTTTATCGGGTAAAACGCTGGCCGAAAATAAAGATCAATTAAGTTTCTATTATTTCTTTTAAGCAATCACAAGGGGACGACGTTATAACTACACACGACTGGGTTTTGGACAAGGAAGAGTTGATGAATTGTTTTAATAGCAAGACGAAGATGATAATAATCAATACCCCTCATAATCCTATAGGAAAAGTTTACTGTAAGGAAGAACTGATGTTTATTGGGGAACTTTGCAAAAAATGGAATGTCATCTGCTTAGCCGATGAAGTTTATGAATGGATGGTTTACGATTCTGTTCAACACGTTAGAATGGGTATATGGATATTTTGCTGAATGTCGCGTTGCGATAAAATACAGTTTTGTCTCTATATTAAGAGATTCAAGTACATGCAGAATCCTTGACTGGATCAGTTCACCAGGAACAACAATTTCTAAGTTTTTCTTTCATTAAAGACCCCTGATTTACTATGCAAATTGCTTTGCGTTACAAAGAGAATATCTTGCTTTGTTTTTTCCTTAAAATAGTTAATATATGGAGGAGTCTGAATTCCGTTTTTATTTCTCAGCCTCACTGCCCGGCATGTGGGAGAGAACTATCACGGTGGGCTCAGCGGGAAAATCTTTCAGTATCACAGGTTGGAAGATTGGTTGGGCTTACGGTCCAAGTCACCTAATGAAAAATTTGTTTGCCATTCATCAGAACTGCGTTTACACCTGCGCCTCCGTTCTGCAAGAAGCCATCGCCATAGCAATGGAGAAGGAGCTTAGAGTTTTCGGAACACCAGAATGTTATTTCGAGCAAATCAAAGTTGAGCTGAAACCCAAACGGGAGCTCATGGTTTCCATGCTTAAAGATATGGGAATGAAGCCGATAATTCCGGAGGGTGGCTATTTCGTCGTTGCAGATTGGACTCCCCTGTGTTCGTATGCAAAAATTATAAATATACCTTGCCAGATATCCCAGACGGCTAATCGACCTTTTTCTTTTTCTTCAGTGCCAAAAATAAATTTAAGCCAGGAGACGGATGAAGAAAATGATTATAAATTCACTAAGTGGATGACCAAAAATATTGGGGTATTGGCGATACCTCCCAGTGCGTTTTACTCCAAAGAACATAAAAATATGGGAGAGAACTATGCTCGTTTCTGCTTCATAAAGGTATTCGTCAATAGGGAATGACATTTTCACCTCAATTAAGAATTTTTAATCGACTTTAAAAAAAATTTCGTTTACAGCAAGACAAAAACTTAAACGAAGCAGCCAAACGTATGAGAAGATGGAAAGAAGACTCGAAATAAGGACAAGTTTGCGAGAGTGTGATTTTAAACAATATCAAACGAGAAAGAAAAGGAAAATCAGGCGCTGGCGCATTTTTCTTTTTGTATAATTTTCTTTAAATTTTTATAATTTTGCCGGAAATAAATTTTCATATTAATCTCCTGTAATGATCAGCTAAAATGAAACAAAAGTTTTGAAAATTATCAATATTAATTGGATAACGGTGATGCTTAACGTTACCAACGATAGTCAAAGATCCGACCAGGTCTTACATTGTTTAAAATGTATAAAATTATGACGTGCCAAATTATTTTTAAAGACTGTGATTTTCAAGTGCTATCCAAATTATAAAAACGAAATGTTTTACAAAATATAATATTTGAAAGAAAAATTTATAATATACACTTTGTTCTGTGTCAGTTATCTAACGCATCATTAATAATCACAGTAAAACTCGATTAATTCTTGAACTGTACACGTTAAAAAAGCTCAGTCAGAATATTATTCACTATCATTATCAAAAATATTCCCTTACGAAACTCAGTCACGACCAAGAAAATTCTTTATTTAGTGAATGGATCATTAAATTTACAATTCCATGGTTATTCCATCCAGATTGCCAATTTTCCTTTCCAAGTACTTCTAATATATTTAAAAATATAATTAAAGCGCCTTTTGTAAACCCTTAACTCTATTTTGTGTAAGGCATAAAATAATAGTTTTTTTCCTTGTTTTTCTTATAAATTGGCCGTTATGCCAAATATTTCTTACAGCAATAATTTTTTTATTTTTAAATTATTGTGTCGTGCATTGTGATGAAATAAGCTTCAGCTAAAAGCAGATACCACTGAATCTTCGTTTATTTTTACTAATTCATAAAACCTAAAAATATTTTATGAATCCTTTTTAACTTGCATGAAATTACGAAAGGAAACATTTCAAATGGGACAATGTTAATTTTCACTGTAATCTCCGCGCAACCATCGCTTAACACTCATTGTGTCCTGGCCGAAAGTACGTCCAAACCTATCGAAAAATACAATATACAGCATACATAAATTTGTCTCTAATTTAATCTGATTTAATTTATCTACCACACAAATTTGATTTTTTACTCTACTTTTATGAATTTTCACAGTAACTTATATCTAAAGGGGTAGAGGCTGCCATAATTTTATATAAATCTCATTTTTTAGCATTTTTTTAAATCATGAAAACTTTTTGAAATATTTCAATCTTAACGTGAAAAATTTTATGCAAAAATAATATTTCCTGAAAATACATTATTGGAGCGACTTCCTAATTTAGTCTTCAAAAAAATTTAAAAATTGAATCTAGCAAACGACTTATTCTAAAATTTAGTATTTTTACTTTTCATACGCACGAACAGTTAAATGATTTATCATGAAATATGAACTTAAAAAGATAAATCTTTCATTTTTTAATTGCTCTATTAAACTTCTTTGAATGAACTACTTGACATTAACAAGTACTAAAATGCTATCAAAAATCAAAGGTTATACTTCTTTACGGATTTAGAAAAGGTCAAGCTTCAATTTCATACGTTTCTAATCTATTATTTGTTGTATTTTTCTGAATGTTTGAACATCCGAAATAAATGAAATATACTGAAATAAGAAAAGATGCAACGGTCGAGCCAGTGCTCATGAATATAAGCATTAACGATATCAGAATAATTCTGTATGATTAAACCTATAATACTTAGAAAATATATGAATGAAATTTTATCCTTTAAAAATTCAACCAAATATCCTTAATTAAATAGGTATCGAAAGGAAAATTATAACAGAGCAAGGGAAAATCATTGTCTACCCACCCAAAATGATAAACTTCCATGAAATAAATCGCGAAAAGTACTACCAGTTCGCTTTAATTCTGTTTTCGTTTGAGGGAAATTAAAGTGATATCCAACAAAATGACAAAAAAACCAAAATGTATGGTGAATTTAAATTGCTTGATTGAAAAGACTAAGCTCATTCTGACGGAGAAAAGTACTGAATAATTCGCTGAACTGAAATAATCTCGTATCCTGCAAAATAAAAATGATTTGCAAAACTAACTCAGGTTTTAATCAAATCGAGGTAGATCGATCAATAACGAAAAGTAAGGCAACTTATCGAGGCTTACATTTCTTAGCGAAGTTCACTTCCCTAACCCTGACAATGGCAGCAAAGAGGAACAAAAACTAAATGTAAAATTCTAAAGTTTAAAATTAACAATCAGAAAAATGAGAAAGAAATATAGACCTGAATTTAGCGCCTGGAATGTGACCAGCATAATTAGGTAACTGACCAACATGGTTGTGATATTTAACCTGACACATAATATCATATGGTCGGGGATGATCTAAGATGGCTTTAGGCTGCCATTCGGTAGCACATGTCCGTCTGTTTACATCTGAAAACTGATTCTTCTCAGTGTTTGTGAATGGATTTTTCACTCCCTGATTGCGGGAATAGCCATAGGTGACGTGTCCAGGAAATCCTAAAAAGAAAATAAAAAAACTGACATATTACGAATAACATAGCGTCATCAATATATTAATATTTATAGCAGGAAATTTTACTTACGGCTTTTTACCGATATTTGCCGCAAAAAACTTTCGTCAATTAAATTTTTAGTCATGGAAGGAAATTTTGTAAAAGCTCCAAATAAATATTTAATACAGCAAAAAAAAAATTTCTAGTGGAATGAAAGAAATATTCGAAAAAGAACAAGTATAGAAATTTTTTGACTATTAAGACCATAATTAGTATCTAATTTTTACCTAAAATCTAAAATCTCTTCTAAGCCATCTTTTCGCATCGCGTGTATCCTCGCCATATGTTTTTCCACACCTGAAAAGGAATGTTCAGATTTTTATCTCTGAATTGAAAAACAAATTCTAAACCATTTATCGTCTGTGTTTCTTCCATGCATTTGCGCACGAATTCGAAGCATAAAATTAGGTTAAAATATCGCATTTAAAAATTTTTTCTTGGCGTGCACCAAGAATAATTCAGATTTTTTTTTTAAAAATATCCTTTCAGGTCTGTTTAAAACTGTACTTGTAGTGTAGCCATAGTTTTGTATAAAGTATAGATTACTTAATCAAAAAATAAACAACCTGAATATAGCTCCGGGAATATGTCCACCATATTTCGGCAGCTGACCAATGTGTTTGTGGTAAATTTCCATCGGTTGGAAATGCAAAGGTGGGTCGGGTCTATTCAAACTTACTGGAGCCCATTCTGTGCTTAAACGTCTGCGATAGTTGGAAGTGAAATCACAAAGAGCGGAATTGGTCATTAAATCATTTGATGCCCCAAACTTAGAATATCCGAACGGTATGTTTGCAGCGGTTCCTAGCATATAAAACACGTTTAACAGCATCAAAATATATGAAACAGCCTGGCAATCAAAATAATCTAAATACAACAACCTTGTTTGATTTTTTTTTGTGGATTATCATTATTCATAAAGTATGGTGATTGCGACTGAATAGGAGGCTCTAAAGCTGGTGCGGCTACTTTTCTGTCTCTTATTATTCCCACTTGTTCGGGCCTGACATCCATCAGAGGGAGCTTGTAATCCGTTTTTATTAACTGAAATGAAAAGGATTAAATTTTTAAAGTTTTTATTACATTTATATTATATTGAAAATTCCTCCTGTATGTATGTAATGAAAAAAAATAATAATAATTTACTGTCTTATCTTGTAAAGTTTTGGGATCCCACTCGTCTTTCTGTGCTGCACCCTGAATCTTCATGTAATGCAATGCCCGTCTGTTATTGACCTGCTGCCGTTCAAATTCTGAAATTGCTTCGGTAGCCGACACGGAAAAGGACTGACCAAACTGGTTATTAATTCTAGGTACAAACCCTGGAGAATACATTTAAATTATTGTACCGATTTACATCCGGGACTAGAGTGAAATGCGGACCCCGTCATTTCAAACGTAAAATCCGTAAAATTTCGGTGCAAAAGCGACAAAAAAGATATTCGATTCCGCGATTGGAAAACGATTAATTGTTAAGGCAAAAGTGCTGAAAAATAGGTGAACTAACCTTCGTATCCAGGCACCATGGGATGCTGGTAAATTTCGCCCCCTTGCATTGCTCTTGCCTTTACTGTGTCGATATCTCTTCGGCATGGCCTGTAGACCTGAAACTCGTCCGCTGACCGATCCGACAGTATCAAAATTTCCGAATGGTTGACCGTCGGGTCGACAAGAACCTTGTGAGTGCATGTTCCGTACGTGTTGCCGGATCGAAATTTATACTGTGGGCAGTACCCTGTGTACCTGAAAGTCGTTAATTAGATCCTTTTAGCTAATAATTTGCGTTCGGTTAATTTCTACCAGGTTCGGTACAGCGTCAAATATTAAAAATGGTTAAATGGTGGGGAAAAATAAAAATTTGTTTTCATGTTTTGCTGGCAATTCCGCATCCTGGGACTCTTTAGGTAATGTGAGTTTAAAATCGTCGCACTTAATGCATCTTTTAATCCCGATCTTCGTCCAAAATATTCTGAAGATGATAGAAATCTTTACCAACGCCTAATAATTAGTTAATATTTCCTTACCCGGGAATGAAATGTGGCTGGGGAACGGAAATCAAATCTAATGGAGTGCACATTTTGAAAAAATTACACAAAAAATTTGGCTATGGATCGAAATATCAAAAACTATGCCCCTGATAGTAAACAAAAGGGGAAAATTCGGTCAAAAAGAAAAAACATTTCACTTACATTTTCCTTTGAAACTTCATTATTTTCATTAGAAAATAAATATAAACAAATCTTTTTGTGCATTAAACATATACCATTTTATTTCGTCATAAAAATCAATGATTATTTTCCATATAAAACGTCGATGTATTTTATGATCAAATCGAAATGAATCAGAAGCTTGTAATTGTTGAGATAGAAGATAAAAAACATTGATAAAAGAGACATTAAACGCAATTAAAAAAATCGTCTCTGTTAAATATAAAATTTTTTTTTCATATTATTCGTCTAAAACCGTAAGCTAAAGTGAAAGAGGTTTTATAATCTAATAACAAGCAATCTGACATTTGACAGTAAACTTACTAAACTCTCCAAGGAATTCTGTCGATAGGAATTTAAATTAAAAATTTCAGATTCATTATGATTCTTCATATTAATCGTAAAGTAGAGCTTCAATATTGATCATATGAATATCATTGCAGTATAGTGGTAATATTTTCTTAATGCTTCTTTTAGTTTTTACACCACTGAAAACAAAATACAAAATTAAGCTTATTAACACTCACATATGAATTAGGAGAACATTCATTTAATAATTGGAAAATCAACTAGCTTTTGGGATAATCAGGTCTTTAAAAGCTAAGATAATCCATTAGTTTTAATAAAAAACTATTATATGAAAGTACAAAATCACAGAAAAAATTTAAATTAAAGCCTTTTATTTTAGCTGATACAATTTAAACATGTATAAAACATAAAAGATCCTAGATAAATAACTTTTGTCACTAGGTAAATGACTGATAAAAAAATTTTAAGTTTCATTAATATAGAAAAAGAAATAAAAAAGACATACAAATGCTCCAGAAATGACTCATTGTAATTACATTTGAAAAAGGCAACAATGTATTTATACAAGTAAAATTTAGTTCTGAATATCTCCAGTAGAACATAATTGTTCATTTATTGATAATGCACATCAATTGCTTATGTTCAAAAACTGAAATTTACAATTAACAAAAATGAACTCTTTTAACATATTTTCCCATTTAATTTTCTCCAAATTAAAATATTATATATAAACTTAAAAAATTTATTTTAAGAATCAAGCCAATGAAGTTAAAATTAAAATATTCCGAAAATAAAAATTCGAAATATAATCTTATAGGTACTTCTTTTACAATCAAATTTTTTTATGCAGAACAATACAAATTCAAACAATCTTTTTCACATGTACTTAATAAATCATTTCATTAATTAATTAGCATATAAAACTAAATAAAAAATCATAGAAAAAAAGAAAATATCATTAAAACAAATTGGAAATTAAGTTAAAATAAATTGTAAATAGTAGTTATTAAAAATATTTTAGATTTTCATTCTCAAAATATATTATTTTTAACCAAAGATTTGTAAAATAAGTAATAAATAATATAAGCAGGTTAATTTAGAATTGTTGTATAACATATTGAACTTTTTTTTTAAGATATCATTTGAGATTTATCAAATTGTTAAAAATGTAAATTTATTTCTGATATTTTTTTTAATCTCAAATATATGGTCATCTAAATATGATAAAAATTTTCTCACAGAAAAGTGTCAGTGATGTATTACTGTTATGGACCATAAATATAAAATTTTAAACATCATGATAAAATAATTGAAAGACTCTCATACATGATAAAACTAACAAGACATTAGGATATAAACTTATTTCAAATCTCTAATAAAATATGAATAGCGGTAAACCTGTAAATAACAAGTACTTAAACAATAATAAATATAAATATGACTAAGATATTATTATATTTCATTAGAACTAGTCATTAAGTTAACAATGCAATATATATCACTAAATAATTGAATGTGGTATTGTTCCAAAAATTAGTGAACGCATTTTCAAAAACCTCATCGAACGCCGCTGTTTTTTTGCAGATTATCTAATACCACGTTGAAAAAAAATGAGGAAAAAAAATTTTTTGCATCCGAAAGAAATATTTTAGGTTATTTTTTATTCTTTACAATAGTACAATGCAATAAACGAAAAATTTTAATTTAAACTTAATTTTTTTCCTTGATAGATATTTTTGCAAATTAAGAATGAAATTTGGCAATGTGGCATGATAATCCTAGAACTGTCATCTAAGCCGTTTGTGAAACCGCGAAGGAGGCATGTGCTAATAAATACATTCCAGTAGAATAAATTGCTAAAATTAAACATATGGAAAAAGATAATAATATTCTACATGAACCAGGTATTTATTTATTATTGCCATATATTATTTACGAGTAATAAGTTCAAACTTCAATATATTGATTATTATGAAATGTATTTAATGTAAACGTTATGTTGAAAGATTTATCAGAAAGCAAGCTGACGGAAAGCAACACAGGAGATGATACTGAGGATTACATTCAACCTTCGCAGCCAATCGGGTAAGCATAATTTATTATTAACAGAAAAAATAAATTTTTTATTCAATATTACATTATGCAATCTTATATGTTACTGTCATCATCAGAATAACTTTAAAATTTATGGTGACTGCACATTTATCTGATATATGACATTCGTTTGTCTTAATCTTTTCTGTATTTTTTAATTTATCTTTTTTCCTATATTATCGATCATCTCAATAACATTGAAAATGTTGAGTGAATATTTGAGTGATTTATGGTTTTATTAAATTATAATTTTTGCTCCAAAAATATAAGTGAAAATAGTTGTACTTTATTACTATCTAACTTTTACAAATTATATTTCAACTATTATATTTTATTTTGCATATAAAAACATCAATACCTTTAATAAAAAGATACCAAGTCAGTACTTAAACTCATTATAAGCAAATATTTGTATTTTACTAATATTAAATATAAAGCTTTAAAATTAGTTAAGGCATGTTTTTAATGAATTCCAAAATAATTATAAGTCTTTTTCCATAATTTTATTTAAAGAATCTATAAAATAAAGTTAAGTAATGATTAATATGCAGGAAAACACAAAAGATAGTGCAACATTTTTTTATTTGATCTATCAGATATATCACATTGATGATTTTTGTACTCATGTTCAAATAGTGAAATAGGCAAGATTTACATTTGAAACAAGAATTTCTAGTTATATTTTTCAATAGCATTACACCCTCAACTACAATGCTGCAAATTATTTATTGATTAATATAATTAAATGTGGAAATTTTCCTTATCGATTATTTTAAAATACATCAAAATATCATTATTACTGAAAACTTTATGAGTCTTAATTATATTTAAGTTCTTATATAGACTTGTTTAAGGCTTTATATGAAGCACATAAAGAATTTTGTGAGAATATTCAGGCAAACTATTAGCTTGCTTTATTTGAAAGCATATTTATTACTGAAAATTGAAATGCTTAAGAAACAAAAACAACATCAATATACATATGTAATCTCAATTTAAACTATAATGATATTTTCTTAATATATATACCTTTTATTTGTTACATAATAATTTATTTAGGGAGTTGATTTCTCATTTTAAAAAAAAATCCAGTTTTCAGGCTTCAGGTTTGGATTCAACAAGCAAAAAGCCTTCGGATGACATCTCTAACATGAGTTTTTCGGGAGACAGTGAAAGTCCTTCCGACCCTGCATCTGTAATATCAACTCCATTTGGAAATGCCAACAATGACTTCATACCATCTTCTGAAATTCCTGCAAAGCGAAATATTTCCAACTTGGAAACGGAAGAGAACGGCTGTAAGAAAAAATTGGATCTCGACGATACAAATCTCGTCAAAGGCACGCAAGACATGTTCTCGACTCAGTCAGAAGCAGATACCACCACCGACGCCGCGCATTTAAAGGTTCCAGAGAGTCCGTCCATACTAGGATCTCAGGCAGTTTCGGTGGTTCCCGAATCGCCATGTCACATAAACGAAACGCTGGAAAGCGAAACCAGCATGGGCGCATTCTTGGACAGCGAAAAGCAGAACACTTTGGGGGAGACAGCAGCAGAAGATTCTCGTGATGTACCGGAGTTCGACAACTCAAACGTGGAGCGAAGCTGCGAGGTCGGCGACGGCAAAAAAGAAACCGAGAAATGTCAGAGATTTTTGGAAAATTTAGGTTCATCACCCTCCGTTCGCGTGGAAAACGATCGGGAAGTAAATGCACACAAGCAAGCCGACTCGCAGATAGCACTTGACGAGACAATCGACGCAAACGAAATTCAGTTTTACCAATATTCAAGCGATAAGACCGACGCGGACGGTCTGAATGGAGACGACGTGCCGCCCATCACCGATGGCTTAAGCACTCCTTTTGAGAAGGATCCGTCTTCAAAGTCTGACACGAAATCGACCGTCTCGGGTTTTAAGCTGAAAATGAAGCACGTCTCCGATGAGGAACCAACCATGGTAAGACAGCGCTATTTGCAGCGTTTCCCTGCAGTCGAAGCGAACCGAAATTGACGATTGCGATCGATTTAAATTTAGTTGCAGAAGCATTCAACGCCCGAAGATCCGCTGTCCAAGTCATTAAAGATCAACGAAAGCACCAGCTCGATTGAAAATGGCACTCCACCGGCACAAGACGACAACGCAAAGTGCGAGTTCACCTTCAGCGTGTTCCTGCAGGTGAACTGTCAAATAGTGTTGGATCCAGTTACGAAGCAACCCTCTTCGAAGAAGATTCTGAATGTAAGTGCAGAACATGCCATTGATCACTTATTTAATATAAAAGCAGTTGAAAATCACGATAGCGTATACCTCGGTGTACGTATCCGTATAGGTGTCTCTATCCCGTTGCCGTTGCATTTCAGGTAAAGGAACTTGTGAAAAGACAGTCAAAACAAATCTTTCTAGAGCCCTCTTCGGATTCCTCGCTTAAAACTAAGAGATTGTCATCTTCGTCGGCGGGAAGTGTGTACAGGTATGCCATATGTGAAAAAGACTCCCCCCGTTGTCAAAATCGGGAATAAGTAACGAAACGAACAATGTCTGTTCCAGCGATAAAACCGGCTTGCCCTATGCTCTGCCAAGAAGACCGTCGGCCGCATCCGATGCCACCATGACATCAAACGGTTCTTCGGTGGACATAGCCAAGCGTTAGTAACGTTAAACATGATGCCATTGTTTCGAAATGTCCATTTGGAACTGTCGGGGCAAACACTAATGCTGAGTAATTTGATTTACATCCAGGTATAGAGATTTCAAACCGTCAAATATGGGAGAATGAGTACATGTTGCCCATGGCGATCGACGATGTCATACCCCGCTACATCGAAACAAATTCCCGCGCAATGGACAAAAGCGAAAGGTAAACGTTACTAATCGCGCACATCACCAAATAAGTCTTAAGATAGGTTGCATTGCAAATACGTGAGCATATATAAGGGCTGGGATTCACATTTTTTTTCTTTTTTCCAAAGCTTTCCCAGTTCCAAGCGAAAAGCCTCGATCAGAATTAAGAAAAAGAATTACCGGAACCATCCCCTGAGCAGCGTCTTGGAAAGCTCGGTAACCGAGCCCTCCTCCGGGAACAACTCGCCGAGCCTGATTAAGTCGGAGAGCTCGCAGCCTTTGGAAAATTTAGATGGCGACAAAAGCAAATCAGTCGACGGAAACTTCGCAGCCGAGGAGGCAGCCAAGGACGGGAATACTCGCGGCGAAAAATATGAAAAAGCTGCTCGCAGAGCAGAAGAAAGTGCAGGAGACAGCAACGGTCGGAGCGGAGAAAAATCTCTAGAAGATATATTGATGGAAGGTATCCGCGTCACAGTTACCGCAAACCATTTTGCTTTAGTGTTAAATAACTACCTTTCTTAACAGACTCAAATCTGTTTCGCCAGGAATGCCAATTTTTGCGAGATGGACCGATAAACGATACTATCCTGGAAGGCTGAAAAGCAGAGCCAAATACCACCGCTGGGAAGTTGAATTTGATGATGATACCGAGAAGATTATTCCGGAATACCTGATTCTCCCACTGAAGTGGCTCTCGAAAGGGGAACTGGTTTTTGCTTTGATTAAGGATAAATATATGAGTGGAAAAATTTCGGAAATAATTAGGTTTGGCCTGAATCTCAGTAAATAAACCTTAACTTTTCCACTTAAGTGCATGCGTGCGTTTCGCGCCACAAATTTGTGTCTGTATGTCAAGGAATGTATAGACATTCATCTTGCAGGGGCAAAGAAATTAAGTTCAAGATCGAATTGGACGACACGGATAGCGAAGTAACGGTCAAGAAATCGGATTTATGCCTAAACGACGTGATGGCCGGAATAATTAGGGAGAAATTCAAGGCAAATATTAAGATAAATCCACCACTAAAATCAGTTTCCGATATCGATTTCGGTAAGCATGTCGCCGAGCTACTTTCGAGAATAAATCTAAGGTTGCAGTTAAACGCAAACTGTCGAAATCATCCAAAATGCTGTTTCCTTTTTCGGCAGATAATGTTGTTACGGGTAAACGGATACGAGAGCAAAGGACGCCAGTTCGCAACGCCGGAGTTGCATCTCAAACGGGAAGTTCCACAATGTGAGTTCCTGTTTATCGCTTACTTTATTGATTTCATAAAGTGGAGACGGATCGCGAATTCAAGGCTTCCGCTTTCAAATTGCCAGCACTTATTAAAATGTATTTTCGAAAAATGAAATTCAGGCTCTGTTCGAGGCACAAATCAAAGTCGATTTAGAGTCAAATATTTAATTTATACCTCGGCGATCGCATTACAGGTTTTTCACGTTGTGAATTTTAATAATGTTGCAGGAAGAAGAAGAAGAAGAAGCTAAGCGCAAAAATGTCTGAGGAAACCCCGGACGAGAAGCACACGCCAAAAACTAACCCCTCAACTTTGCGGGAGCAGAAATCGGATTCGAATAAAACCCGAAGCAAAAAGAAACAAAAAAAATTGGATTCGTCGGTCGAAGATCAGAGTCTGGAAGATAATCACAAGGATGCCTCAATTGATGTCGCGCCTTCCACCTCTAAGGAAACTCCGATTCGTTCAGATGCGAAGCAGGGAGTGAAAAAAAGAGCAAGAACTCTCACTTATGATTCGGAAACGGATGTTTCTGTCAAGAGACTCAAAATAAGTGACGAGCAGTCGCTTCCAAAAAGTAAAAATGCTCTCGGTCATAAAAAGCCAAAGATACGCCCAAAAATTATGAAGATCGACAGCGAAGGCTCATCGGACAACACTGAAAAGCGCAAAGCCTCACGCAAAGAGGTGGTATACACAAAAAGAAAGGATGCGTCAGTCAGAGGACACAAAGAAGAAAAATTGAAAGAAGAGAAACCTCTTCAGGCCAAAGAAACAGGTCGTAGCGTCAGAAAAGCGACATCGGTTAACAAAGAGAGCAGGAAAAGGAAAAAAAAATGATTAATGACTGACAAGAGTTTGACTGAATAATACTACGGGGATTAAATTGTAAATAATTAAATTATTTACATATTTATGATTTAATATATTACATTAATTAATAGTGAACCAATCAAATTAATTTAACGGACAATTTACCCTGATTAAATAAAAAATAGTCACATTGCGAATTAATGTGTAAATTATTTAAGTGGTAACACAACTTTAATTAACCGCTAAAGAAGATACTCAATGAAGGGTAAAAAATTTAAAATATATCCCCCTTAAACAATAAAAAAATTATTTTAATATTCGAATCATCACGAAATATGCACATTTCCTAAAATCTAAGATTTAAAATCAGTAAATGTTAAAAAAGAAGCTTCTTTTAGAAGACTAAAATTGGTATGTCATTTATTTTTCATCTATATTTTATGTGAAAATTACACTAGTTTGTTTACTTATTTGTAGAAATATTTTCTTTGCCGTAAAGATCAGAAAATGGATTGAATTATTTTGTAATTTGATAATTTTATCTTTTTTTTTTTTTTAAACGTTTTAAGTTCAAGCCAATTAATTTTTTGTAAGTAAACAATTATCTTCTTAGAATGAAGTTAAGCTAAAATTTAACTTGCATTATTTGTTCAAACTTTTAATTTTTAAATTTTTTTTCATTAAAGAAATAAACTAAGTTTCTTAGTTTTTTATCCTTGTGCAAAACGCATTCTAAGTAAGAATTTTTATCATCTTCCACGTTGATAATCAACTTAAATATTGACACCGAAAAAGAGAATGTCAAAATATTTAAATCCTAAGGGGCTGACTTGATGGCAAATTGGAGAAAAGCGAAGCTCGAGCAAACGGAAAATATGCCATAAGAGACAGTGAAATGCGTGAGAAATGAAATTGAATGATCGAAATATCAGAAGCTAGTATTTTTTTTTTTTTTTGAAAGAAACGTGAGCAGTGAATATAATTTGTGAACGGAAAAAAAAACGGCAGATAATTTCCAGTTAAATGGATAGAGACTAGAGGCAGAGAATAAGCATCAAACAAGCAAAGGATGATTCATCGTACATAATGGTCCATAAAATTGTTTATTCACATTTGTTACAGCTTTTAAGAGCAAACTTATATACAAAGAAAATTTTTACATCATTTGAGAACAGAATAATTGGCCAAGCAGGAAAAACAGAAAAGGTTTCTTTCATTAAGAGGTCCAAAAACGACGAAGGAAGAAAAATTTTTATTCAGCTGTGCAAAATATTCGGAAATAGATAATGAAAATTCAATTTCACCTGAGGAACTGGCAATTATCTGATAAAAATAAAAACAATCTTATTTTTTAGTTAATAACATCTCGAGAAATTAAAGGAGTTACTTTGATTTTAAATTAATCCTCTGTTTTCAAATTAAAAAATAAAATTATATTTTTGCTGATGCAATTGAACAGTAATCTTATAAGGTGAACATTGCTTATTACGTTTGAAACGAAAAACGGAATAAAAAGGAAATGGAAAATTTGAAATTATTGTTGCACTACCGCATCAATTAACATCAGCATATCAAAAAGTAAAACTGAATTTATTTTTAAAAAACCCCAAACATTTTTGCAAATTTTTGAATTAAAGCAGGAACCTCGACGCAAGATGAGAAAAAATATTGATAAAAAAAAAAAATTTTTTATATTTATTCTATTACTAAATTTTATTTCGCTGCCCGGATACGGAACAAGAATAGTAATTGGAAAAGTATGAACAAGTCAAAAGTTAATTGTAATGTAACTATATCCAACCGAGCAAATGGTTAGCACATTACAGACGCGCATATCGCGTTAATAAATGAGGTGTTGTAAACAATTAAAATTCGGTACACGAATAGAGTACTTTCCGCAAATTTTTTAATACTCAAGTTTACCCTCCACTCAGAAATACTTTCTTCTACAACTTTTAACAAGATGGAAAATAACTTGTCGCAAATTTCAATAAATACATGCTGAAAAATGTGGTGCAAACTGTTTTGGGTTTGCCTAAAGGAATTTCTCGAAGAACATATGATATTAATTCAGCAAGATTAACAATGTTTAACCATTTTGCTGCAGATATTAATTTTTAATGTAAGAAGAATCGCATTAAGGATTACGGTCGGCCCGTATGCAAAAGTGAAAAACCGATGGGGAAGATTACCGTTCAATTCCATTAGCACTCTGGTTAAATCAATTTAGGTCAAAATTCTTTTTTTATAATTTTCTGCTTCTTTATACCGAAAGTTAACAAGGCTTCTGCATTTAAAAGCGAAAGACAAAAAAAACTGATTTTCGTCATTTTTCTACATAAATGACGTGCGAAGGAATTCGGGGACCTTTCGAAGTTGAATATTGTCGTTTTTTTCCAATCGAAATAAGTCCGCTGCAGTCCTCTGATGCTCGCATTTCATAACGAAATAATTGTCACGTGGAAAATCCCACCTAAAAACAGATCGAAATGATTTTTTTTTTTTTAAAATGGCAGTAATCTATTAATGAATGGCTTTCGGTGTTGCTTTTAAAAGATTATCTCAAGTAATTCTAAAAATCTGAATTTTCAGAACTTTTTCTTTTTCCAAATGATTTTGCTTCCGCACCTCCTCGCCAACTCCAAGCCATTTCGCCATTTGATCGGTTTGTGTTGCCTGGTTTCTTAACAAATGTGCTTTTGGAGTTGGGTGCATATTTTTAAATTTTTAAAATAAAGAAAATGGGATTAATTTAATTCACGTTAAATATCTCGAACTATAACCAATGTTAAAATATTATGCCGTAGTTTTAACTTTGATAAAAAAAAAAAAATTGTTTAATATTTACCGTTTCAAATGATGCCAAATAAACTGAAAATATTCCCAACGTGTCCAATAACTTTGTAAACAATACATTTAACATTTACCTCTGAAATTGTGTTTTAAATTCATTGTCTTTCATAGTATACTATGAATAACATACCTTATTTGATTTTTATTTCCGTTTTAAGCTGCGACGTTATTCACATTCTTTCAATCTGAAAGAATTGCTTTCGTTAGAATTACTTATATGTGTTGGTTAAAGATATCAATGAATGCTGTACTGGTATTAATTTTTTGTTAAACAAATTAATCTTTTACGGATTTGAACATGTGATTTTACTTTATGAAGATCTATAAAACCGTCGCAATCTGGATTGATAATATCTGCTTTTAGTACTGTATTTTTATCATGTTTTATTTCATAACGGTCGTTTGATTTTAATATGCATTTCTTCCCAGAAATTCCAGCGTCCAAATAATTTATGGAACTTATTCGCAGCCACTGTTTTTCCTGCAATTGTCAAAAGTAACGAAGACGATAACGTAAGTAGAAGTAGAATAATTTGATGTGACGAATTCCAGTGCCCACATCCTCTTCCGCTTTTTTTTTTTTTTTTTTTTTTTTTTTATACAAATCTCTTATAAATTGAAAATTATTTCAACTTGTTTACTGTAAAACGGCGAATTCTTCTCCATTTCATCTGAATTGTGCATCATTTTCGAGTCTGAATGCCGATTATTATTCATTTTGGAAAATTCTGCAAAACGCTAAACCGTGCATGAAAAATTATAGTTTAATGAATCAAATTTATTAGCTTCGCCGTATTGAACTTTGCTTTGTATTCCGGTTTCGCAATGAACGATTAATGGCTCAATCATCAAAAAGTAAATGTTTAACTAAATGATTTACACCATTTTGACTACATAAAATTAGAAGTCTCAAAATTTTGTATCAGTGTTAAATTAATTCGACAATGGTGATTATCGGAAATCACTTTTTTGTGTTTTTGCTTTTCCAGACCGTCCTATTGGTGAGTTATTTGAATCTATTTTTTTAATTAAGTAAAGTTAAAATTATTAGGAATACTTATATCTTTTATATTTACTTCTTTTTTTAACGCTTGAGGCTCTGGATTATTAAATGTATATTTAGAATTTTTACGAATTGTGAATTGTAATATAGGTTAATCGAAATGACATTTCTTATTTGCCCTGCAAATTACCAAAGCCAATTAGAAAGAGATGAAGAATATTTAATTTTTTTCAGATATGGGGACTAAGTTCAGTAAAAAGTATGGGTAAGTTATTGCAAAATGCAATTTTTTTAATTTGCTTAGAGAAGGTTTATAAAAGCATATTGAATTACACATTAGAAAAAAAAATACATTCCAGACAATAATGCAGAATGGTTGCCTTTCGAGCGTTATCCGCAAATGAAAAACTCTCCTTCTGTTACGGATAAAATGAGTCCACTGAGTATCCCACACAAGATGCACTGGATTCCACCCCATCACCAAAAGATGGGCTACCATTTTTGGGGAGGCACCGTTGCTGGGCATTACTTAAGACCGATGGCTGGAAGATATCCTATGAACTCAATGCGCGGGCCATATTCTAATGGAGTATTTGGATATATGACTATGGGTCATATAAATAATCCCTATCACATAAGATCAAAATACATCCCATACTGGTCATTTTACCCCAAAGGGCACAACTATCAGAAATTTTAGAATGTATTACTAAAATAAAAATATAAAATATTATGATATAACCTGCGTTGATATTACTAAATATTCACAAAATAAAAACTATATGGTTTTCAATTGTAATACACAAAGATAGATTGCGCCTTCGAAAATTTTTGGCCAAAAACTTCAACCGAATTCGATTTCTGCTTATTGTGTTCAAAACACTTGAAACTGAACACTATTTAAAAAAACAATGATAAAATGTTGCGAATAAAGTTGCATGCTGGTGATGAAGAGAAAAAAACAGAGTAAATGGATTTTTAGAAGAAAAAAAGGCAAAGGGAATACGTAGGGGCACGCTTAGATGAAAGTGACCGAGCAGACTTCCAACCAGGGATGAATCCTTCGGGAAACGGCAAATCGTCTTCGGGGACACTGACCCACAAGAAGCCCCGCGCTCGCGTTTTCTTTCCTTTATTTTCAGGATTTTCATCACAAAACAAAAATTTCTGAACGAGATGTATGCTCTCTTGCCTCTCTAGGCGGGGCAATTGAGCTTCGTGCGGTATGCGCTGCCGGAATCAACGTGGATATCCAATGCGCCAACTGTGAAACCAAAAAAACTGAATTTGTTTAATTTCATTACTTCCATCCGCTCCGCTTTTGGTTCTACCGAAGTTTCCGTATGCATTTTGCTTCTGCGATCCAAATCGAAACATTAATATTCTGAGAAAAGGAAACACAAAAACATTATGTTTATGTTTTCCCCAGATCCCGTAGGATTGATTTCATACTAATTTGAAATGTCCTCTTACATTCAATTTTACCGTGGTACATTTAGCATTCCAAAAACATTACTAAAAGTACGCAAAGTTTGCTTCTGGTGACACCGCTTCCCATCATGGCTTCAGTTGCAGCTCTTATCTGAAAAATTAAAAATATCAAGGCTCAGCGACAAAAAGCTCTTTGACTCTTAATCGCCATTATTTCACTAGAGGCAAAATTCCAACTGCACTTGAAAGTTTTGGAATGAGAGTAAATATATTATGACAAAGAGGTTTCTTTTTATTCTAATTTCCACGTAAATGGATCCATTAATTCTTTTACCAAGTTTTCTGAGTGAATAACTAATAAATATCTTCTGCAGTCAAACAAAAGTATTTTAAAAAATTTAATTTTTTATATAAAACTGAAACACTTATTACAAAGATACTGTCAAGCACCACTAAATCATGCTTATTTCTTCCCATGCATCTGATTCCCCCCATTCTCCACAAAATCGAAATCCATCAGATTTTCGTGTTTTCTTCCAACGGGAAATCTTTGCCACCCATGCGGTGATCGGGGTCGCGTGGATAGTGTCAGAGTCAAACCGACTAAAACCTTCCGGTGGAACATTTTCGGGACTCCTATGAGCTCCATCCTGTGGTCTCTGCCGGATTTCAATCCAGTCCGGAGCTCATTAGTCCCATAACATGCTTCAGCCTCCGGGCGGCCGCTTTTGGTGGTGTCATCGAAGACATTGATGACTCTGGCTCGATTGTCCGTGCACAAGAGGCCCCACCCCGTACACCGAGCCCGGCAACATCCCGGAGAATTATCCCAAATGGACCTGCCCCGCATGCTCCTTAGACAGAACAAATTTGTGCTCTGCCCGTGGAGGAGGAAGCTGTGTTGTTAGAACTCCCCACATGCCTCATGGTCATCCCCTGAGGCACCCCTTCGGAGGCACGAGCCTCTGAACGAAGAGGATGAACGTCATCCATCTCCCTGACCTGCATTCGTATATTCCACATTAAAATAGCTCTTTTCCGAAAGAGCAACAAAACGTTCATGAACCTTTTTTTAAACATTATCATCCTTTCTCTATATATATTAATGAGGAGTGTGACACGACCCACAAGAGGAATGCGTCGTTTACTTTGCGAGACAAGATTCTGATGTGTGTTCATGTTCTTAGCTGCTCATCGATATCTCATCCTTCCCTCCGGAATAGGTTCCATAAATAGTAAAAAATTTCTAATAGTCCTTTTGAACTGTTTTATATAAAATATTGCATTTATTTTTTGTCCTTAAGAGATCTAAAGTTTTGGCTATTGATTCCTTATATAATCCGTTTTTAAATATTACTGGAAGAATATCATAAATAATAAGAAATGACGGAAACAAATCGGCGTAATTTGGGATCTTCCTGGAATAATGAAAATATGTTTTATTTATGCTGCAATTAACGCATAATTTTTGCGCCACATTGAAGAATCGAAGTGTCGAAATAAGACAGTTGCAAACTCAGATTCGAATGCAAATTGTGAATTAAAGTTCGTACTAGAATCACAGATCTGTGCCACCAAGGACAGTACCATGTCGAATTAAATCGGGTTCAAAATTAACTTGTTATTAATTAGACTATCATCTTAATTTTTTTAATTAAAAATACAAAAACTAAGAATAATTATTTCATAACTTACTGGGAAAAATAATTGCGGCAATACGGTAAAGTAATTTGCTTCTTTTGCTTTTCAACTGTTAAGAGGAAAATAATGTTTCAAGTAGCGCTTCGTTTTCGCTGTTGTAATCCAAATTATTTTTCTCGAAGATGGTCTGAAAATCCGTTTTTATAGCGATGTATCGAAAAATGGAGCACCCTCGGACGGTCGTAAAATATTTGCCGAGTACCGAGCCCACGATGCACATTTCAATCATACCAGCAAAATTTTTTTGTATCCCAACTCATTGAGACCATATGTAACAGCTATTGTTTCACTGTTAAAAAGCCCTTGTATAGCAAAGTCGTTCAAGGCAAACTATTGTCCTGGTCATCTGGAATTATCAGCAAAAAAATTTATTACCAATTCCAATATATGCTACAACTTATTGTCAGATTTAATTTGACATGGATAAAGTCATGACTTAAGAAATAAATTTCTAATTATTATAATTCATAATGAAAAGTTTCATAATAATTTTGATCTGCACATCATTTTATTAAAGAAATGATCAGACAGTACTTTTAATATCTTTATGAAATTCTAAATTAATACAATATGGTAATTTATTAATGTAAAAATATCTATTAAAAATGTGTATTCCAATTTCATGTTTCCAGTTTTTTTTATCTTTATAATATTATAAATCTGCATTTGTAAATTAACACTGAATTAATATCTTCCTTAAAATTCAAAATTAATTAAAAAAATTTTTTTTAATATCAAAATATCATTTATTTTTGCACAAATAAGTTTTCAGTTTCAGAATTGCAAAACATAAAATTATTAAAAGTAATTAAATAAATATGAAGATCAAAGTGAAATTATTTAAAAGTATCTTAAGAAGAAAGTATTTGAAACTTGAGCCACCTTACTTTGTTACTGCAATCCCATTTTGTATGGTTGCTGTAGTTGTGCCTGGCACAACTAAAGGAAGTACAATACATTTGGAAATTGATTTATTCATGTAAATGAGTTAAAACAAAATTTGAACTATAGTTTTTCAATTTATCTGCATGCAGCACTCCTTCAATTAATTTTAATGCATCTTATAAGTCTTAAAAATGAGCCTCCAGAATATCATTATCCTTTATTTCATGTGCTAATATTTTTATGCAATACCCCAAAGTGCATAGTCTAAAAATTTCTGAATCTCAGAAGTTCTATAGCAACTTAAATACATACTTATTATTTAAAAGAATATCCAATATTATTTAAAAAAGGTGAAATGAGCAGATATAATATTACTTATTACAGTTATAAATGTTATTTTGAGTGTTTAATAGTTTACCATCTACTACTGTTTACTGAGATGATTAAATTTGAGAATTTCCTAGATTTTCCCTCTTCCATAGAAATGTTTTCTGAATTTACAAATCTACTAACAGAATTTGACAAGATAATTCAATTAAAAGACAATTTTATATGTATTTCATTCATGAAATAATGGAATAAGAAAATGAAATGCCAAACACATTGCATTTAAAAAATATTGCTAAAAAAAAATATCGCTGTAAAAAAATAAATAAAATTCTATTTCACAATTCTGATGTTTCTTTTTCATTACCTGTTAACGAATGAATGTTTAAATAAATTTTATACAGATTTATTTACGTAATATCAGATATTTTCATCGTTTTGATAAACATTTCCAGCTATACTGCAAAATTTTCTTGCCCACATGAATCGCAGCTGCATTGCAGGTTTCAAAAATTTTCTATGTCCGACTTCAGTCAAAAACTTATGAATGCATGCAGCACTCCTTCAATTAAGTTTAATACATCTAATAAGTCTTAAAAATAAATCTCCAGAATATCATTATTCTTCGTTTCATCGATTCAACGGATTAACAAACAGAATTATATCTCGTAAAAAGAAATTTAGATTTTCGCCTCCGGATTATGCGTAGCGTACACAAAAACAAAGATGAACAAAAAAAACAGTCAATGAAGATTAGATATTATGTATAACAAAACAATCGCATGTTCAATAGCCAGCCTCGTTAATTGCTTATTTCCGCTCGCTTTCGTGTCTGCTTACACGAAAATATGTAATTTTTTACGCATTTTTATGTCCGTCTGATTTTAATTATTAATGCTCGCTCTTTCATTTCCACACGTAAAAAGAAAGATATATATCAAAAGTTTGCTATAATTCGCTTCAAATCGTGAACTCCTGTAATTAATTAAACGAAATGGGGAATCGATTATTAATGTTACGGTCGTGAACAAGGCAAATATAATCCCTAAATTCGTCGCGATGTCAATCACGGGAGGAAGCGATAAATTTTTTTAAATGTGCATCAAATTTGCAGGCGCGATAATGGATTATGAAAAATGTATCTCGCTGGGATATGTTCACGAAAACGTATCTCTCTGCTTTCCCAAGATGATCATAGAAATCTATTAGTAGCAATTGCTTTTACAACGTTTACCAGCTGCGCGAAATCATATTCGTTTATAACTGAAACCCATTGCAATTCCTTCAGGTTCATCTTCTCAGTTTCAATAGAGGGTTTTTGTCTTAAGATGCATGTACGCGTCTCTTAATTCATAGATTCCTGTCTATCCGAAGATTGCAATCCGTCTTTACGAAAAATCTTCCGTAAAACAAAGGGTTCTCGGAAAATTTCCATTGGAAAATTTCTTTGTGAGGATACATACGATCCGATTTCATTAAAAATTAAGTTCGTGAAAAAATAAAAGCTAGTTGAAGTCGTTTCGACAATGCAGCGCGAAAACACTGAAAGGTTTTTTAAACATTTCAATTTTTTTAAAATTCGAAACAAATAAAGATTGTTGAAATTTTCTGGATTTCAGAAAACCTCCAAGGATGGAATTTGATCCCTCTATCAATATAATTAGCACGAATTCGTTTTTTTTTTTTTTTGGTTTAAATAACTAGAACGACTTAGAATAAAAAGATGTGAGATCAACGCATTAAATTCCTAAAAGATCAAATTCATCCGATGTTACAATAATAAGAAAATACAAAAAACAATGTTTGATTATATCATATCGACGTTTAAGGATTTTATATCTGACTTCTTTTAATCAAGTTCGTGAGGTTCGATAAAATTTTAAACTTACAACCTCCGCTTAATTATTGCATTTTGTGTTTTATTTATAGTAAATTTATTTTACTCCGCTCCGGGATTCGTTAATTAATTCAAATGTCTCATCAAATTCCGATATATTTGATCTAAGGAAAGGAAACTAATCCATCGGTTGACTTTTTAAAGAAAAATTTATTTGAATTGATCACAGAAATACAATCTTAGACACCAGATAAGTTTGCAGACACATTAAATTAGTTTACATGGAATTGTCTCCGAATAAAGTAATGCTAAAATTGATCATCATCAAATAAAAATCACCTTCTATATATGTATAGGCAGATATTGTCGCATTTATGAAAATAATTATTCTTCCCCTTTCCCTGCCCCCCTCCCCCCGTTCAACAAGATGAACCTATGTTAATAATTGAAATAATATATTACTGAATTTCATTTATATAAAAAACTCATTTGTAATCATTAGTGAAAAAGCAAAAATAGTCATTATCAAAGTTATATACAGCAGCAGATACAGTAAATTGAAATTATTTAGAATATTACACAGCGTGGTTTACTTTATGCATATAAATCTGCATGTTGTACGTAGGATATTAAAAATAAATATTTTACTGTAATTAATTTTCGGATCCCAACGGTCTTTTCGCATTGCGTTGCAACGGTACAAAGGCTCATAGAAAACAGCGTTCCCCGAAAACCAATTATTGCGAGCTTTCATTCTGCAAAAGAAAATTTTATTAATAATTAAGATTTTATCCGCCGCGAATTTCCCATGAGTAAAACATTTGAATGTGAAAAACAGAATAAAATCCTGATGTTGGAAAATTCGAATCCGAAGTTTTTCGTCGATTCTCGCTGTATGTTTGAATGAAACATTTCCATTCTTCTCCTAAAATACTTCGAAAACTAGTGCGTTTCGTTTATTTGTTTTTTACGACCGATTTTAAACGAAAATCGTGCAAAACAAGTCCCATCGCTTTTATTAGTTTAAAAAACAACTTTGTGCCTTCCTTCAAGTATAAATTGAAAATTCTACCGTTTTCACCTTATAATTAGTTACTGATCTGACATAAATTAATCACATATTCAGTTTATTAAAAGAACGCTCGTTGCATTGCGATATTTCGCGTCACTTTCGAATTAAAAAAAAAAAAAAAAAATAATATTATTATTTACTCAGTTTAATTCCACATTTTTTTTTATTTTTAATAATTTCGAAATTTCTCTTGACGGTTTCTAAATTCAAATATTTCAATTGGCAACACTGAACGAACAACTCCACTGGAAATTCTCGCGATAGCGGCTGTTTGAAAAATCAGTATAAGAGAAACGTGGAAGAAGACAATGTTGGAAGTCAAAGTTCATTAGGTATGCGTGCGCTTTAAATCGCCAATTACCAGAGTGAGGAGCCTCGACCGCCTTTTACCATTTCCACTTTTTAAAGAGCTGTACTATTTACCTGCCAGCGATCATTTTTAGTACGCTCAGTTTCGGTCGCAAATTCGTTTCAGATATATATATATATATATGCACCGAGCTCGTTCGAGAGAGAGGTTTCATCAAAATAATGCGATTGCGGCAGGGGCACCTGAGGAAAAGAAAGGAAACAATATCAGATGAGTAAAGCATGTTGAAAATTGGGACAATAAAACCGAACCTAATATAAAGATAAATGGAAAGCTTTTTGTCTGCGAACCCAATAAAGAGGACATTAAACGTTGATTAAGAAATATGAGACGTGAAAAGCTTTTATAAAAATGGCATCGTAAGAATAAAGGATGAAATGAAGGAATTTCGTGTAATTTGTAGCCGTAGGGTTTCATAGTTAATCACATTCAGCGTAAACATGTTACGATAGTCCGCATTGTGGAACGATTTAAAATGGGTCTCGCGTTAATTATAAGTTCGGGATATTTATTCGTGATCGCAGCGAACTGCTTCTGCATCAACCATTGGGATGCGCATCAAATACCCTCCCCGGGGGCGGGTGGGTGAACCCATTTTTGGATGGCGTAAAGCATTGCAGTAGATTGTAACTCAAACCGAAAATATGCAGCACTCGGAGGTCAAAAGAATTTCTTCTCCCGAAAGACGGAATGACAAATGCTCTGTCGCCCAAGATCCATTTCGTCACCTTTTCTGACTTCGCGTCGAAAAAAGTGACTAATCCCAAGAAAATGTCCTCTGATGCCGCTTCCGCCGAATCGAAAGGAGTTTGCGTCCGATGCAATGAAAGTGCAACCCGCGCATCTTTCGAAACTTGCAAAAAACATGGAAAACTGCGGAAATGACGAGTGGCACAGCACCTGGATCGGGAAAACTTCTCGTGGTTTTGTGCCTCGCGTTCGGTGCCGCGCAAAAACGCGACGGCGACCAACGTTGCCGGGGATGAAAATGTAAAAGTTGGTAAAATTTCACCTTCCTGCAAAAGAGCACAGAAAAGGAAATCTGCAGAAATCCGAAAAATGAAAAGCGAACCGTGAATTACCTCCTGTCGAAACTCCGAGAGGCAGTTCTTCGAGCTGCTTCTCAACCACATTGCGGAAATGTCCGTCATTCCGGGCTTTTCCTCCTTTGTCAGGCGGAATCGAAAAATGGTTTTTTTAACCTTCTAATCGTGGTCATATCCCTTGAAAGACCAAACTTTTCGAAGTTGAAGTCGCTCTTGACAATTGAGAATGGAAAGGATCCTTACCGAGGCCTCGTTTTGGGTTGGGTGGTCTTTGAAAATGCATGTTGCTGACTCTCCCCGACGAGGCAACAGCACGAACCCGCGATAACTTGACAGCTTCCGCCCTTTTCAGGTGAGATCGATATAATTTTAAAAATTACCGAGTCTTAACCCATTTCCTGTTGCCTCTCGTACCTTATTCTGGGGCTGCAGCGTGCCGGGGATAATTTGAAAGCAAAATTAATTATCGGTTCAGATAACCGGACGGTGATCAATAATACAGAAACATCAGTTAATTGTTATTTTATTTTACTGTATAATTTGTAATACAAAATTTTCACCAATGTTGGTTCCAGTCTGAGGCTGACGAGAGTTTCTTGTCCCTCAGACCGTTCTTCACCGAGGATCTCTTTCTTCTTCCGGGAAAGTGGCCGCTGCTGATCTGTTCGACGTGCTTCAGTGTCTCTTTGAGGTCGTTGAATTCGCAATTGTGCGACATCCCGGCACCCAAGCAGGAGACGCCGTAGGACGACCTTTTCCTGCAAGAAACCAGCACATCGGTATCGGTGTCCGTCCACCCGTGCGAATCTCGCATCCGAATTAACCCCACTCACATCAGCTTGCTTTCCAGTTCGTCCACTAATTTTCTGATGGCAGACACCGGAAGTTCACCCTCCAGCATGTTCCGCAGTTTCGCCCCTCTCGATTCCACGTCTTCATACGGCCTGAACGATATCAAAACTCATTATTTCGTCCGGAGTAACGACTTTAAAGCGATGTACTCCATTTTTTTATTTTTTTTTTTTACCTCTCGTACAATTCAGCGGTGAATTCTTCGGCTTTTATCAGCGCGAACGAGGCGAAAAGCAGCACGAAATTGACTTCTTTGATTGTTAACATCCTGAAAATAACATCGGGAGTAATTTTTCCAACCGGTCTTCGCAGCGAGAATGCAGGACTTTTCCCCCCGCTGCGAATTTTCCAGTCTCCGAACCCAGCCCGCTTTTCATTCCAGTTTCTGGACACACTACCCACGTCCTTTTCCAAACGGCTTTTAACCGGAGATGGTCTCTATCGTTGGAGCGTATTTTTTTTTTTTTTTTTTGGATAAAAGAGAGTCTCGTTTGAATTTCTCAAACGAAGAACTTAATCCAGAGGATTTTTTGCGGATCAATTTCCTCATTTTTCGGTTCGCGAACCATCCGTTGAACTGACTAACTCAAAGGCGTGCGGCCGGCGTGGATTCGGGGCGACAACCGTTGACCAACGATCAGTTGATCGAGATCGATCGAATCTTTAGGATGCTGGGGGCGAGATCTTGAAAGCTCGCGAGGAAACGATCCAGCTGCAGAGGTTGGAATTTTAAGTTGGTTCGAAGCGTCCAGTTTCGAGCCGTTACATTAACCGAACGCGGCGACTGCCTCGGGCGCGAGGCCGGCGACGAAAAAGGATCGGTCGGCAATTGGGAAAATGTCGGAGATCGACGGTGGTACCTGTTTTTCTCCCGTGACACAAAGCAAAAAAAAAAAAAAAAAAAAAAAGGAAAATTCTCCCACCGGATCGGCCACCGAGCTTACCTTTACACTCGCGATGCTTTCAACATCACACGCAGTCACAGAATGCCGCTCCTGTTTCACTTTACGCATCTTCCTCCGGAACTTTCCCTTATGTTACCTCTCCTTCGGGCCAATCAATCATTCCCGGCAGAGTGTCTGACGTTTTCCTCTCGCCCCGACGTTAGATAAGCATGGGAGACTTCTGCGAGTGTGCAATCCATGCGCAAGAAAGGGAGGAAATTAAATGAAATTTACCTCCGGGATTTTTCCCGGCAAACGACAATTCCGACAAACCAGATCTTGAGCAAGGCGGAAAAATGGCTCTGGATGGAACCCTAAAGCTTTCCTGCACTTTGACGGACTTCGGATGGCGGGAAAAACCTGCTGTTCGCATTTGCCGGAAACTGATAGTACCGGCAACTGGCTCAGTTTTGCAGTCCGTGCCGAAGTAAGGAAACTTCTGTCTTCAGATAAAAAGGAGAGAAATCTCCCGTATTTTAATCCCGTGATCAAACCCGACAAAGATCGCTTGCAATTTTCCCCCGTAACGATCCAAATGGACGCACTGCAATAACTTACATACATTTCGAAAATTTGATTTTCCTTATTTAGCATTGAATGCATTGTCTTATAAAGTGACGTTACTCGTGATCGACGCAGTCGGAAAAGCGAAAACCAAATCCGGCGACTTTCCCGGGAAGGTTACGTTACCGGGGAAAACGCTTTGAAGCTCCCACTTTGGATGCCGCGCCGCGAAAAGACAAAACTGATGCCGAATTTGTGGAGTCACCCGGCAACAGAGATTGGCAAGAGTGGCACTTGACGGCGTTTAGCACGTCTTTTGCATTTACCGCAGCTTTTAAGCTCGCTGCAGCCTTCGGGGAGGTCCAGCCTCTTTCCCGGAGTGATTCCTGACAGCGATAACGTGCCCAACCGGCTCCGTCACCTTCAAAAATCCAGCCGAGAGGCGGATCACTTTACCTTCTTGCATCCACCCTTCACGTTCATGCAAATTTTCTGATTCGATTTTCGTGTAATTTACGGGGCAAAATCTTCTTTCCATATACATAATTCGTACTCGTATGTAATCTCCGTGAGCCAGGTAATATTCTGCCAAGATTGGCTTTCCAAAATCGAAATATATAAAATCAAAATGCAAAATTATTCTTTTGAATTAAGAATCCTGGCTCTTTCGTGAACGTGAAGCAAAAAAAAAAAACAAAAAAATGTAAAAGGTACTACGGCGAAATTGCCGAATATAAGGTGAAAAAATTCACCTTTATGCCAAACATTATTTCGAACTGTAAGATAGCCAACACCTACAACTGTTAGAGCTGTTGTGCCCATCCAGGAGATTACCCAATAAGTCCAACCAACAAAAAAAGCTGCTGCAGGACCAAAAGCATGCTTTGCTTCTTCCAGTGATCCCGACATATTGTAAATTTTAAAAAAAAAAAAATTACGCCGACTGATTGTAATAAAAAGATTGCATGAAATTTTCTTCGTCATTTCGATGAGACAAATTTTGGAAACCCCTGAATTGCATTAATTTGTAAATTCATCGATGCGTTGATGGAAAATGGTTCACGTCCCTTGACAAATACATTTTTTCTTTAAAGCGGCTTATAAATTAATTAAATTGTTTCTTCATTTTAAATGTTTTTCCCAACAATAAATATTACATCGCTAATGCAAGGTAAAATTAATATACGAACCTCCTTCTTTTCGGTTCTCTCCATTTTGATATTATAATTTTCCCCGCCGCGAAGCAAAACGGAGACGTACATTAAGTTTTTAAGGCCGTTCTTCATTTTATTACATGGAATGGAAATTGCTGAAACATTTTACAAACACAAAAAAACATCCCGGCTCCGGGCTAAAAGGAAACCGTAATCTTGAACGTTAAACATCGAAAATTGAGTTTTCAGCTTAACGGAATAAAAGGTACGTCGCTTAAACATATTGAATAAACAAGGTCTTAATTAAATATTTAAACTCCTTAATTTCCGTCTCTATTTGACCATCAAAAAATCCAATATACATTGTACACATTTCGGGAAAATTGATTGTCATCCGCGCCACAACTGACTCAGCACCGACACCGACGCAGTCGGAAAACTCCCGGCGATTTGTTTTGGGAACTTTCCTCTTTTTGTGGTTCCCCGATTGGGGGGGGGGGGGGAGAGTTTCCCGGATCCCCATAAGCCCACCGCCGGGTAAAATGTTTTCCCATTTGAGAACTGCCTCGCCCCCCCCAACGAGTTTCAAGCGCAGTCCAACTTGTCCAACGCGTGATGCAACTTCTTGCTTTTCCAGCGCCTCCCAATGCCTTGCAGCTAAAGGAAAATGCACTGGATGAATTTAACCGCTCAGCAAGAGTCACTTTGGTTTATTGAAGCCGCATGGAATAAAAATGTCTGAGGTTCCGGATATGGAGGAAAAACTTTTTCCCTTTTCGGCGGAAAAGTTGCGGATGAGGGAAATGAAGCTGGCGCGGGGAAGCGATGTGGGATCCTGGATTGTGGTTCTGTTACGAAATTATTTTAATGGCAAAAGTTTCGCTGTTGCGCCTATTTAATACGGGATAACCAAAAAGCCATGCAAGATACTCGATATGGAGCCTCGATGCCTGTGATTCAGAATGCACAAAAGTGCTATCAAAAATGCACAAATGTGGACTTGAAGGAGACAAGGTCCCATTTTCCCAGTGGTGCGAGGATTGTTCTTCTATAAACGAAAAGAAAGATACCGATACGGGGACGGACTGCGAAAAATTTCTTGCTCGGAATAGTATTATAAATGAGCAAATGTAGTAAATTAATATTCCTTCACGATCTGAAAATTGTCTCATTAACATGTAAAACCACGTTTAGCCAAGAAATAACGCATTATATTTCGAAAAAATTTGAAGGAAGTTACAATTATATACATTAGCGGTATTCGCATTTGGAAATACAAACAATGCAATAACAATTCTCTATAATTAAAAATTTCAGACTTTTACAACAGAATTTTAAAATTAATATTATTCCTTAAAACATTTCACTTAGAATCTGAAATATATTTCATATAATGAATTTTGATTATTACGCAAAAAATGATATTTCTAAAAATATATCTTTTATCTTTCACCTTGTGGCAAAAACATCATTTAAGACCATAATTCTAGAAATATGCAATGCTGAATTTAAATTCAATGTAAACATTACAAGGAACTTTAAAAGATTTCATTATTTAGTGCGTAAAATTGACATCGTTCTAATAACTTATGATTTCTTTATATAAAAGTACCAAAAAATTAAATTTCCATGTTCCTTATAAATAGCATATTTCTACACTTTCTTTATATTAAAACTATGAAGGAATCAAAATATTATTAAAAATCAAAAACAAATGAAGGAAATAGCAAAGATAAGATACTTCAAGCATTTGTAATTTTTTTTTTAATTTAGGTTTTTCTTACATTAAAATATTCTAGTACAATATTATTTGTAACACCAACAAAATAATTTATTTTCTGTACTTATATTATATATTTTTTTCTATATTTTTACATATAAAAATGTTTTTTGTCTTAAAACTATCTGTGACAGAAGCAAAATAAATATTAGTTAGATAAATATTTATTCAAGATCAAAATTGATTTTCATATGGCTACCTACAGAGAGTGGCATCTATTTGAGATAAGGAAGGCAAAAAGAGTTTTAATTTTCTTCTGTATGCTGTATCTTTAGCCACTGGATTAAGTTCCAAATAAATTGTTTCCAAATTTTCAAGTGTATTAAGTTTCTCAATGCAATTCCAATCTTCAATAAAATTTGAATTCATCCACAATTCCCTTAATTCTCTTAAATGAGAGATGTTATCAATGACTCGAATTCGATTTGATGCCAAATCAAGTGTTGTAATTTTTGAACAACCTTCCAAGCCTTCTATGGTTTCAATTGTATTTTCTGATAAATACAACTCATCCAAATTAACTAAATTATCTAAACCTTCAATTTTTGTTAGTCTATTACTCATAAGTCCAAGTATTTGAAGAGAAGATAATCTGTCCAAATTCTCTATTCTACTTATTTTATTTTTACCCAAATGCAGTTCAGTTAAATTTTCCAGACTATCTAAATTTTCAATTTTTCTAATTTTGTTGTCTCCCAGTTCTAAATGTGTCAACTTTTTTAATGATGATAAATTCTCAATTTTTTGTATTTTGTTTGAAACTAAGTAGAGCTTAACCAAGTTTGTTAAAGTATCAAGACCTTTGATTTGTTTTATTCTGTTGTAAGATAAATCCAAGACCCTGAGAATAAAAATAAATTTTAAATTAAATCATTTATATATTACAATAGCACTAGTATTTGATTCATTATTTAAAAATACTGTGAAATTAAATTTATAATATGAATTTAAAGTTATTATAAAACTGAACAAAAACCATTTGTTCAGTTCAGTAAATGAAATAACATATTTTGTCACTTTATGCTTTCTATTAATGAAAAGTTGAAAGGAATACATTTTATGAAACTTTCAAATTAATTTTAATATTAAAATTAATTTTGTTTGTTATATTATTGGTAAATATTAAATTTTTGTTGCTTAAAATATTATTAATAAAATGAAAAATTTAATTTAAAAAACTTTTAAAGATAGTCTATAATCAAAATAAATTTAATGCAACAATTAGTTTCATCTCATTTACAACATTTAAACCAAAACTATCCATAATAATGTTTTTTTAAATTTATAATTTAAATATAATTTTAATTTTTAATTTACATTTTCAAATAATGAATAAGTATAAACTATCTGTGAGATAACTTGATTTCAATATTTGAATCTTATTGCAGCACTGAATCATTAATTCTGTTTTAATCACATTACATAACTAACTTTTATGATTGAAATGAAGATTTTAATAATCCAATATGAGATACAGAAAATTGAATGAGATGTAAAATTTATAAATATATATATATAACTTATTATATATTTTATTTTAAGTGCGTTTATAGTTTAATTTTCAAACAAAGGAGACTTACTCTAAGTTTGTCAGTGCCTCTAAATTTTCGATCTCTGTTATCTGGTTGTCATATAATTCTAACTCACTAAGCATAGTTAACATTGACAAGTTTTCTATTTTTTTAATAAGATTCCAACGCAGGCATAACTTTTTCAGATTTGTAAGAGGTTCAAAATCCTGTATTTTCATAATTCTGTGGTGATTCAGATCCAATTCTTCGGCGAGAGGATCGATAATAATTGTGTTCTCATCTTCGTTTATTTCCTCGGTAGAGAGTTGACTGCTTTCATTCTTTTCGTCTTCCTCTACATTCACAACCATTTCTTTCATTTCTTCCTCGCCTGAACCGATATTTATTTCCAAATTTTTATTCATGACAATTTATTGCACCAAGTGAAATAAACGTGAGACCTAATCGAAATTTTTTAATACAAACAAAAAGCCCTTTATCATCAAGATCACTTATTTAACTGGTTATTCATTGCAGTCTCAAAAATTGCAACTCCACAATGTCGCATTGAGTTAAACGTGTCACTAGTGTAGGTTTTTGCATATTTCAAAATAACACTGCTTTTTCATTGATTAATTTCTTAATGAAAACTTTGGTTAAAATGTAAGTAACTTGTTCATGTTACTCAAATAAGAGTGTATAATCAGTAGTTTAAATTACTGAGTGTCGTTAAAGCGAATTCAAGTTCCCGATAAGTGAGCTGAATAAAATTATTAGTGCTGAATTTACCGTAGAGTATCGATTATTTTTAGTGATGAATTTTTTTTCAATTATTTTGTTTCCGTTGATTTCAAGCTTTCTTGTTCGCTTTATATGTCTTATATGCATTTACAGAGATTAGAGTCCAGATGTATAATTAAAGTTCTGAATTTTCAAAATGCAACGGTAAGTTCTGAACCTATAAAAAAAATTTCTTGGACTTGTTTGTTAAAATTTTATTTTATTTTTAATTTCGAATCGGCTTATGATGTAGTTCTTGAACAATACAATTATATTTCTGATTATGTCTAAAAATATGTAAATTTGTTATTTAATAGATTCAGTTGAAAATATTTGGCCTTTGACTTCATTTTTTTATTTCAACAAGTCATTAATCACAAGAATATGTTGTCTACAAGTCCTTGAGTTGTAGTTCAGACTTCAGTGTTACATTTTGAAATTAGAAGTATCAAATTAAACAATCTGGATAGAATAAAAATAATTAGCTACTATTTACTATTCCTATTATTTTATTACTATTACTATTATTGCTAATGTAGTAGTATTTCTTGTGATTTTTTTTATAATATTCTACATGTGCTAATAACTTGCTTGTTCCCCCTGTGTACATATTTTAACATTTTACCTAAAAAATTTTGTTCTATAATAGCTTCAACTATCATTTCTTAATGGTAAAAATTTATATTTTAAAATTAGTGAATTCTTTTTTATCTATATCAGCAAAAATTGTTGTCAGCCTATATTAAAAAATATTTTATTCAAGAAATTTTAGTTAGACTGCACTTTCTTAATTTATAATAAAATACCTCTATTTGTAATTTTTTAAGATAAAAATTTTTAATTAGACTTGAAACAGAGCTTGAAAATATGTTATTTAATAATTTGAACCTTATTAAAGTAAATACATAATAAATAATATTTATATAATTATTTCAATAATGAAGTTAAATTAAAATTGTCAGTTGTTTTTTATTGAATGAAGGACCTCTATTAATGCCTTTCAAGTGTAAATTCAAGTGTAAATTGATACAATAAATTTTGCTTCATGACATTTTTTATAAACTGAAAATATTCTAGTTATTTATTTTATATGGTTATTTATTTTATATGATAAAGTAATTACACTTTTTTAAAATTATTTTCTTTCTTGGTTATACCATGATCAATCATTTTGATCTTATCTCAAAACTTTTTTTTTTACATGTATAAGCAATATTCATTGTTTTTATTTGTTATTTGTCTGCCCAAGAATCTGTCACAAATTTTAAAAAACTTCATATACTTTAAACATAACACCATGCACTTAAAAAAATACTGCGTTTTCACATGCAATATTCACAAGCACTGCATCACAATTAAGATTGTTTAATTGTTAAAGGATTTATCATAACCCTAAACACTTTATCACTATAAAAAATTTTTGGATGAAGCCTCTCCATATTTTTCGGTTTACGTTCCTTAATTAATTTTTAATAATTATTAATTAAATATTTAAATTTTTTTATTTCTGTAACCGCTATAGCTTTAGAATTTTTGAAGCTATTTTCTTTTTCAACCGTAAAAAGAACATAAAAACTTCAAATTTCATTATAATATAATATTGATTATTATATATTCATTAGGAAATGTGGTGAGAGTTTTAGATTTTAAAACACATAGGCTCGTAAATATATCGGTTATTATTCGTTTATTATAAGACAAGCATCTAATAGTTATTTAACTATTAATTCCTTAACCCAATCTATGTAACGCATAATTTTGTTTTTGAATTGATAAAATAAAAATAGTCCTATTTCTTTATAATTTGATATATATATATGCAGTTAATGATATTTTTACAATAATTGCAGAATATCAACTTTCCGACCTTTATGAACCACATTCATTTGAATAGCATATTTTTTTAAATTGATTTTAAATTGTTTTGGTAATTTTTAATTTCAATAGAAAATATTTCAGCTACGAAAGTGATAAAGCATAATTACAGAAATCAATTTCTTACATCGTTTAGGTTTAAGTGATGGTTAACATATCAATATCATACTTTTTTAATATATGTTATACATCGAATAGTTATTTACTTATTCTACTTACAGCATTTCCCGTCATGAACTCTTCAATGTCAGTTGCAAGCACAGAAGTGAGGAGATTACACCACGATTCCACCAGCTCCTCTCACGAGATTGGGAGCAAAAATTCTACACCCATCAGTCGAACCCCTGGTAAGAAAAGTTGAATATTAACTGATGCGATCGCCGAAGAAAGAATTGAATGGCACTGTCATTACTTAGCCTGTAGGATGGTATTTTAATTGGTATCGAATTACTGTAAGATGTTTACTCAAACCCATTCGATAATGTTAGTGAAAAGAAGAATTAAACTTAATTATTTTACAGAGAAAAAATCACGGCGGACAAGTCTTCAGGTGTTATTGCCAAAATTGCCATCCAACGAGTCCATCAATCACGGATTAACGTGTTAAGTGTCTTTCGGTACCTCTTGGTGCCTTGCCTCTTACTGTGTGCCTTTCAGCTTCTCTTGGATACCCTAAACCTTGGTGTTTATTATTTGATTTCTATTACAGCACCTTTAGCATTGACGCCAGGCAGCGCAGCGGAGCAAGTAAAAATGTCGGACTCCGTGATTTTAACCGAAAAAGTAATTTGTCATTTCCATATTGTTTTCCTCTATAATTCCAGTTCGCTTTTCAGCCTGAATTTTGAAATATTTTCAGACTCCTGGGTCTGCCTCCAAACTAACGAGAAAGGAATCGTATAAGGCTCAGCGAAAGTGTTATAGACAAGAGAAAAAACGCGTGGCTGACGAATTACTTAATTCACTGAAGGATCCATCTGTCATAGTGCTTGCCGACTGGCTGAAAGTCAGAGGAACCCTTAAAAGTTGGACGAAATTGTGGTGCATTTTGAAACCTGGTCTGTTGCTGCTGTATAAGAGCCCAAAAATTAAGGTGAGTGCTTGATATATGATATAAACGCCATTAAACAATAAATTAAAATGGCATTTTCACTTGCAAACGATATTACTTAAAGATTTAAATTTGTATTGTTTATAAACGAGTATGAACGGCCAAATAATGTGATTTTTTACAGAGTAATCATTGGGTTGGAACAGTATTGTTAAATGCGTGCCAAGTGATGGAAAGACCATCGAAAAAGGATGGATTTTGCTTTAAACTTTTTCATCCTATGGAACAATCGATATGGGCTCCTAGAGGACCAGAAAAAGAAACAATTGGTTAGTTCAGTTCGAAACTCCTGCATTTATAAACTGTTATTATTGGTTACCACCATTACAATTCAGTCTTAATTTCAACGTTTTTATCAAAATTTGCTTGTGTTTCTTTTAGTACAAATTATTGAAGCTAAAATGTATTTTTATCAGGTGCTGTGGTTCAGCCACTACCGACATCCTATTTAATATTCCGAGCCCCCTCTCAAGCTGCGGGAAAATGTTGGTTGGACGCCCTAGAACTGTCTGCAAGATGTTCCTCGTTGTTAGTGAGATCTCTTAGTCGCCCCGGTCACGATCATGCTCCTGATCACGACATGACAACCAATCATGACACCCAGTGGAGCGAGGCAGATTTCGAAAAACACTTCGTTGATCACGGTGAGATTTTTGAAGTAAGAAAAACAATGGACAAAAGCATTTTGCTTTAGGAAAGAAATAAAATTGACGATACATCTGACTTTAGATGCAGATTCCGATCCTGGGGAAGACCATAACAGCGGAGCCGAGCAACTATCCATATCCGAAACGGAGTCGGAAAATTCAGCGAAGAACGAAGATGAACCCAAATTACCCGATGAGGATGATATACCTGAAATTCCGTATATTGCCAAAGAAGAAGGAGAAATTGGATCTGTAAGTTTTCATCTAAAATTAAATTGTTCTCGTCTTTACGATAATCATACATGTACTTAACCTCGATAATAAACAATTTGCATATTAATGTTTTCTTAACTGTTTATATATGTAACCTGATATTTTCTCAATTTTGCAGCAGGGTGAGCAAGTTGAAGAACTAGCAGAAGAAAATAAATCACTTATTTGGTTTTTAGTCAAACAGGTTAGACCAGGAATGGATCTGTCGAAAGTGGTACTTCCAACATTTATTCTTGAACCTCGCTCGTTTCTGGATAAATTATCAGATTCATATTATCATGCAGATATATTATCTAAGTGAGTAGAACGAACAGAAGAATAAATTCTAAAGCAAATGCTCACGATTATGAACTATAGAGGTTTTATTGTTGCCCCAAAAATGTTATAATGAAAAACATAGATCGTCATGTTGTGGAAACACAAGAAGTCGTAAAAGCAAAGTTTATTCAGAATGGAGGCTCATGTTCTCTTTAGTCCTTGCATATGTTAAAAAAAAGTCAAACCGAGTTCCTACTAAAAAGCGATTGGTTTAATTCTAGGGCTGTCTTGGAGGACGATGCATTTACACGGATGAAGACTGTGGTTCAGTGGTATCTTTCCGGATTTTATAAGAAACCTAAGGGCCTAAAAAAACCTTACAATCCAATATTAGGAGAAACATTTAGATGCTTTTGGAAACATCCTAATGGATCGAGGACTTTTTACATTGCAGAACAGGTAAATCTTTTTTTTATACTGTAAAACTCAATTAAATCATGGCCGCTTTTTCCAATCAGTTCTTTGCTTTTTCAAAGCTTCTATACTTTGTTTCTTGGTGTTATTTGAGATTTATTTTATATTAGCTTGATCATTAATCAGAACTTTCAGTTCTTTTAATTATCTTAGTCTTTTTTTTCGATATTTTCAATCGATTTATTTTTTTATTAATTTTAGGTTTCTCATCATCCGCCAATATCAGCCTTCTATGTCACAAACAGGCAAGATGGTTTCACCATAATGGGTTCTATTCTTGCCAAATCCAAATTTTATGGTAAGAGATTTGATTAGTCTGAATTGCTTAGTGTAAGTGAAGAACCTGATAAAAAAAAATTGCATACTGCACAACATTAATGGCTTTTAAGTTTATCTGAGAAATTATTTTTCATAAAATGTTGAAAATTGCATAATTATTAAAAATTTGTTAATAATCTGTCTCCATTAAGATTTTGGTAAAACGCTACTCTGTTAGTATATTTACAAGTATTTTTTAAATATCTGATACCACAATACTTTTAAGTATATATGCCTACTATATCTATTTATAAATATAAATACAATAAATATTAAACAATAAGGATTTATACTTATAATATTTATTTTATTTACAGTGCGTATTTTATATTTCCAAAATCTTTTAACTAATTTTTTTACTGTCTTATATGAAATTTAATTGATATACTTCGGGAATATGCATGCTTGTTCATACTGTACTTCGTTTTTATATTACAAAAATTAAGTCAAGCATTTATACATTATTATTTAATTTGTTGTAGCATTATTCTTATTTATCATTTTCGATGCCAGGAAATTCAACATCGGCCATTTTAGACGGCGTTGCTGTACTGTCCCTACTGCCTCGGGGAGAAGAATATACGGTGACAATCCCTTATGCAATGTGCAAAGGAATTGTTATGGGTACGTTAACTATGGAATTAGGTGGGAAAGTTGCAATAGAATGTGAAAAAACTGGTTATAAAACTGAATTAGAATTTAAATTAAAGGTTTGTACGTTACTGTATTTGCATAAACTTTTCTATTTGATTTTTACAACTTTTGACTGGCAATTAAAATTTACCTTTAGCCCTTAATCGGGGGATCCGATCATATTAATGGAATTTCTGGCAAATTAAAACTAGGAAAAGAAACTTTGGCAACTATCGACGGTTATTGGGATGGCGTAATAAATATTAAAGACAAACGAACAGGGGTAAGCATGGCTTAAAAATCTTTATGTATCTTGTTGTGATTAAAAAAGAAAAATTTCAATAATTTATGTAATGATGCACAAATTTTCCAGGAAGAACAAGTACTGTGGAATCCCACCCCAACTGTCAAGGCAACTCGGCTGAAAAGATATACTGTACCGGTGGAAATGCAGGGAAACTTCGAATCTGAAAAATTGTGGGGAAAGGTGTCGGCAGCCATATTGTCGGATGATCAAGTAAAATTTTTTTGTTGAATATGAAAATGTTAATTAGCATTGTCAATACGTTAAAGCTAATTTATTACTTCATCCTGAAAGATTTCTAATTCCGTATTCTCCGTGTACCGTTTTATTATTAAAACTTATTTATCGTGTTATATCAAAACAGTTTGATAAATTTATTCGTATTTATCGAAATTAACGAAAATCGAAAAAATTATGTGAAAATGCATATGTTATTAATAATGGAAAAAAATTTTGTTTTTCAGAGCGCCGCCACCGAAGAGAAGACATTACTGGAAGATGCTCAAAGGGCAGAAGCTAAAAAGAGAAAAGAGTCCAATACCGACTGGATACCGCGTTATTTCGAGCAGGTAGCTATTACCGGAACTTTAGTTTTAGGTCCTGATCAAAATTTGAAATATTACAACTATGGATAAAAGCTGAAGCCCCATTCATAATTTAATTTTGAATTACAGAGTCTGATAAATGGCGCTTGGGTTTATAAGCACTGTGATCTAAGACCCTGGGACCCTCGTAATGATGTACTACAATACGAATACAATTACGTGATTTGCACAAAGACGAGACATCGAACGCCAATGATAAGGACAGCCAGCATTGTTAGTGTCGAACCTTCTAATGTAGGTGCAAAATACTTTCATTTCAGCTTGATTTTGGTTACATGAACATTTTCAATAAATTCTCATAAAACTGGAGTGTTATCGAAGAGAAAAATTATGCCAGTTGATGTTTTAATTCGCGCAGGTTCAGCCTTTGCTTCAAACAGAATCGCGTTCATCCCTATCCGTCCTGAAATCTTCAAAACGAAGGATTTCATCTAAAACAAAACGTCAAGAAAGTATTAGTTCCTCTCAAGATGGTGAACTCCATAGTGATTCGAGTCAATGGGAGAAATCATCTGCCGCAATTCGTCCTAAGTTCGATGCGAGGTGAGTTCTTACGATACCAAAATGAATTCGAGTTGAAATGAATTTTTATATAAAAATAAATAAATGGAAAGAATATTTTTTTATTTTACATTATTAATTACTAGTTTAAATGATTCTTCTAGTTTAATGAATATTTCTAGTTCAAAAGATTATTTAATAATTAAAGTTCCAGTTTAAATTAATTTCAAATTCCTTTTTAATGCTTATTTTAAATTATTTCCAGAATACTAGAAAAGGTAAAAGGAATAGAGCAAGTTTTAAAATTAAATAGCGACAGAATCATAAAATTACAACATAGTTTAGAAATGGTAGCGAAAATGCAAAGGGAGAGGGACAAGGCACTGCAGCAGAAGAACAAGGGACTATTTAAACTTGAAACTTTAATAGTAATTGCAACACTATCGGTTTTGCAGTTAATTTTATTTTGGATGTTCGTGAAGAAAGGATGAAAAAATTTTCAAGTCGCTGGTACGCTATATCGTTATTTAAATCGCCGAATGGTTTGATATTCTCATTACCTTTTACTCCCAAATGCACGAAGAACTTAACAACCAAATTATCGCCTGGGAAAGAAAATATTTTCAGTAGAGTTAAATATTTTGCCGAAGATTCCTTTACCATCATTTTGGGGGTCTTGTTTTATAAAAAGCGAAAGATTGAAATTATCTGCAACGATTGATTAATTAAATTATATTTAATCTCGTAAAATTGCAAAATATTTTAAAGAGTCCATTGGTGTTGTAAATCTGAATCGGTTAAATTTTGATGAAACCACGAATTTTTACTGTTTGTCTGATATATCGAAAATCATGTAAAAAATAAATATAAAATATTGGTAATGAGTCCTTATAAAACTGTAAATTAGATTATGGAGCTAATGAATATTTGTACGAAGACAATGAAATGAAATGTATAATATATATATATATAAATATTATATATATATAATATATTATATATTATATTAAATATATATATATATATATATGAGTTTCTTATTTCGCCGTAATTTTTATTTCTTTTCTACATAGTCAGAATTAAAATGTAATATATATACCGAAAATTTCAAATAGAAAAAGCTCTGTTTCATTGTTTATAAAAGATCTCATCGATTTTATGAAAATCATTTCATTGCCGTCAGCTCCAACTTTATTTACAATTCTTGTTGCATACGATCCGAACTAAGTCGCGGTTAAGAGAATTAATAAATGCAATATATATGTTATTCATTTTATCAATAGATTAACGATTTAATCAATAAATATAATCTATCTAAGCATTGTTATTATAATTATTTACAGAGTGGCGACTTCGAAAAGAACTAACTGTTAATATATTTAAAAAGGTTTGATTGCCCTTCTTTTTAATCTTCAACTTTTAACATTAAATTTCAATGAATTTTCTCATAAAAAAATTTTTGTCATGAAATGCCTTTCTTCTCTTCTCATAATGGATTTACTGTTATATAAATTCGCACTGCATACTACAAGTATAATCCAACCTGATAAGTGCTTAAATTTAATTTGTGGGAAAAATAACTAAAATTTCAAATCTAATTTTAGTATTAAAATCAATTGCATTAAATTAATTTTAGTGGTTTCCGCGATCGACGTGGCATATCAAGTAATTATCATCAACGTATTATATATTTATATAAAATTTTAGTCATTGTGCCGAACTTTTAATAATATAATAGATTTAATCATTAACGTTCACTAATTCAGAGTGAAAAGGCTTGAAGTTTTACGTCATTTATAAAAAAGAAGTTGAAGAATAATATCGCTTTAAAAAAAAATTTATCTGTCATTTGGTTTTCGATACTTCAAATTATGATTAATAGAAGGGAAAATAAAAGATCTCATGTAAATGTAAAGATTTAACTTGTTTGATTTTTATAATGCGAAATTTATTCGAAATTCGAAATCATAATATTTGTAAATGAATAAATTGATTATGTGAATTTTAAACTGATAACGATTAATTTATAGTGTCTGAAATAATATGTAAGAAAAAGGATGTGTCGCATATTAGTTAAATATTATAAAGATTAAATATCTTTTTAAGATATAGATAAAGAATAAATGTAATCATTTCTAAGTTAAACACATTTTATTATCATCTAATACTATGTGGCCAAGAATTATAATTTTTCATATATTTTTTTAAGCTTTATTGAAATGCTGACGAATTATTATTACCATACTTCACTGAACGATACATTGTGTTAAATTTTCTGGGAAATTTGTTATTTAAGCTTTAAATTTTATGATGAATTATAAATTTCCGGTCTCTTAATACATACCCGAACACAGGTTTCAGATAAATAATAAAGAAGTGTGCTCTGCTTTTCTTCAATTAATTTTTAAAAGCTAAATCCTATTTGTTGTTTTTGCTGTTTTTTCCTATAAAATTACAAGAATATCTAAATTTTATTAAAATATAAATTTTAATTATTCTTCCAAAGATTAAATTAAATGCTAATTAAAATATTCAGTCAACGCTTTTTTGTGACTTCGTTTAATATATTGGCTTGTTATAATCTCACATCCATTTTATTTTTGATTGATTATAAATAAAAAACAACCGAAGATAAATTTAATCGAAATTATTTTTAATTCGATCTTTAAGAGACAGTTTCATGCGGTTAGTTTTCTCATTTCCATAAATATTTTAGTCCTTCCCAACGTTTTACACTATTTGTTTTTGAAGCTCTAAATTCTGTTCCACTAGGTTATTCATGAGAATTTTCAAAAAGCGCAAGGCACATTTCATTTTCTTAATGTTTTTGTAATGTTATATTTGTTAATATCTTCGCTAAAAAAATTTTTTGAAGCTTTAAAGTCGTGAACCATTAAAAATTTTTAGTCGATAGTGGAGTAGTGGTTATTTTATTCTTTCATTATTTTTTTTACCGATTTAATTAATATTGTTAATGTATATAATAATCTTTTACATACATAAATTATTGGTGCTTGACAATTTTTTATGTGATATTTTTTACATATGTCTTTTTTCTCTTGATGAACAACGTTTAAAAATATTGTTTATTATTATATTTAAATGGTTCGCCTTCTTTCTTTATCTCTTATATCCGAAATAAAGAGGCAGTACTGAATGCTCTTATTTTGCTTTAAATAAAAAAATTTAACATTCCAAATATTTTATAACTACTTGAAAAAGCTTTCATGTAAAAAAAAAAAAAAAAAAAAAAAAGAATTGTTATTGTCAATCTTTATTTATAAATTATTAAACATTATGAAATATAAGAATTTTTATTGTTTTCTGTATGAACGTGGCTCCGCTTTTTTTGTTTTTAACCTTTCAAAATTCAAAAGTTTTCAGGTGTGCGAATGTTTGAGAATAATAATTAAATTTCATATAATTTATAAAATTTTAAAAATAAAATGATTTCTAAATAATTATTTTGAAATGAAAATAATTTTCTAATTACTCACTGAAGGTGAATTTGTGAAATTGAAAATAAATATGATATCAGTTTATTTTAGTATTACGTAATCCGAATGTCTTAGTTGTAAGAAACGTTTTTTAAATTGGCAACAAACTTGTTCAAATTATGAACTTTATGCCATTACTTAAAAAAGTCGATTATGCATATTGCCTTCTTCTAAAACTTAAACTATAACTTTAAAGTTATTTGTTAATTATTTGTTATTAGCAATTCCTTGTTATTAATGAAGTTAATCACACTATGTCCATCGGTGAATTTATTATTTCCATTTTTCTTAAATCATCAAATTAAATGCCTTTCAACTGAATAATGCATTAAGACAATGATGTTTTAAACATTTTTACGTGAACTTTAATAAATAATCATATTTTACGGAAGTACTTTTAATATTATCCTGGAACAATTTAAGTAGGGAATGTTTGGAAAATTCATTTTATTTTAACAAACCAAACAATTCTTTTCTTTTTGTGTTCGCTTAAGATAAACTTGCGAAGTGCATAAAAGAGGTAAATTTAATCTTGCAATTTAATAAACTGAAAGAATTTATTTTCAGTAACAGAAATATTAATCTTATTTTCATTTTTTTTTAGCAGGTGAATGTATTTGGCAGCAACGAAGAAATGCGTCGGAAATAGTATAACAGTGTGGAATTGTTCTTCTCCTTGGATGTTTTATTAGGTAACTCGCAATCTTGTAACACCAAGGAAAATAAAAAGAAAAAACTTACATGTATATAAATGAAAAATAACATGAATAATAAATGCAATAAAAACAAAATTATTTAATTTAAAACATCAAATAAAAGATTGTCGCAATTTTAATGAAAGTCTATTAAAATTATCAACGACAGACATTATGTATAAAGATGCATGATTATAAACGTACATAAAATATCCTATTTATTTAATACATACAAACGGGAATTTTCGAAGTTACTTAGCGGACGTGGTACCCGTCACTGGTTTCCCACAGTGCGATACCTTCTTGAACTGCCAGTAAATCCATCTCCGGTTGGTTCTAGTCAATGCGGAAATTCAGTGCCCGCGAAAATTGCAGGCGAATATGCATTGTGTCAACGCCAACGGCGACACGTGCCACCACCTCAAGTGAAGCTCTCGACGCCATGCATTTCCCCAATGAAACGCGACATCAATTAGTTTTCTCTCTTTGTGGATTGCGATTTGCTTCTTCTGCTGACTCGCGGACACATGGCGCCTACGCAAAAGACTAACCGTTATTTGTACAAAATAATTTTCTTTGCGGGTTAGGAATTAAGGAGAGTGGTTGGGTGCGCTACTGCTCCACTTAGCCGGGACAGAATTAATATGATCAAGAATGTTTAGGTCTTTGTTTCAACACCGCACCTAAGTCTCTCCGCAAACTTAATTCCTCGCATAAAAAGTAAATCCTTCTGAGGCGTTTCTCGTTCTAACATGCTCTCCAACGCGGACCGTAGCATTATGGCACTGGTCTTGGGATAAAAAGATAGTCAGAACGTACTCGTCACAAAAGAGAGGCCCTCAGGCGAAGCCGAAATAACATGCCTAAGGTTATTCTTGTCATAAATCTTCAGATCGAGGGCGGTGCATGCCGTACACCACAAGTATCAGGTTCAGATCCGGTCTGTCGATTGACCCTGCGCTACAAAATGGAAGAGAGGTAACTCCAGAATCAGACCGAGAACAAATCCCTGAGGAATCTCTTCCGCGGTTATATAGATCGCTGCTTCACATATATTTTCACATTTAAGTACTTGAAATTAAAAAAAAAAAATCAAATCAATACTTTCTTTTTTCTTTTGGTTTCAGAGATATAGAGTGCATCGGTCATTGATATTCAAAGTTATATGTGGCATTAACCAGTATCTGCATTAATTTTTTGATTTCGATAAAATGTCGTTCATAGCACATATTTTTTACTTTTTAAAAAAGGAAACTAAAATGAAGTGATGTATACCCCAAACACGACATCACCCTACCTATACTATTTCTCAGATTTTTTTATCAGTTGGAAATAGTGCGTACAAGTATAAAGTGGGACATAGTCAAGATAGGAACTGCAATATGTATAGGAATTAAAATAAAAATTACAAGAATGTAACAAAATATTCATGTCTTTCTTGAATAATGCACTGGATTAAAGTCGTCTTATTAACAATGCATTAATGTAGGTGAAAAGGAGTTTTCGAATATTTCAAAATGATGTTTGATCACATATCTCGATAAAAAAGTCCAATCAGTGCATGAGTTTTAGAGCCACTATAAAATATTGTGCAATGCGCTTCATAAAGAATCATATGACCATTGTTGTCAGTAATTCTTCTTGTCTAATTTTAAGTTTTTGAGAGTTTTTTTTCATTAAATTGAAAAACAAAGGAAAAACATTATCTTATTTCAACATTACATATAAAAAAAGTAATGAATATTTAAAAAAATTTTAAACTTCAAATATAATTATCCAGAGCATTTTTAGGCTCTATATCTATTATTAATTTGATATTAATTAGTTCTGTGACTGTTTTACAGAGAACATGAAAAATTTCATTTTTGTTAAACTATCTCTGAAGAATTAATTGCTCAGAAGTTAAATATTATAAATTACACAGAGAATATTGCATAAAACAATAAAAATGTCATGTATAAGCGCCTTTCGTATCTCATAATACTTTTACTTGAGGAAAATATTACATTTTTTTTTTTAGCTGTGATAAATTATAAGTGATTTTAATACATTTATTGCTATAAAAATAAGAATATCAGTTGAGCTGCGATCCAAAAAATTTTATTCTTAAGAAAAAATCGCGCTTTGAAATTAACATTTCAAATTCACATTTACATTTTTCATTTATAAAAACTTGCTTCTGGCAGTTTTCGGTAATAAAAGATCAGCTTCACGAAAGTATTAAAAAATTTTATATTTCTGGTTAAAAGTTATTTTAAAATAGAGATAGAGCGATCTCAGAATTGTACTTAAAAGAATCGTATGTGTCATAAGGTTGCTGGCAATAAGCGCTGCCAACCATATAATTCTGTTGGTAGACAATGTTTCTTTGAATTTGTTCTCCATATCAAACTAATTTAATTTAACTTTAAATTCCATTGTAAACATACAGTTATTACATACTATTATTGGTTGCATCTTGGATGTTTTATTTTATATTCTTCTTCTTACCAAAGATTTATTTTTATATATTTGATGTTCTCTGAATTATTTTAATAAAATCTTTGAAATGAGCAAAATTGTTCACAGAATTAATTACTTTAAAAGAACACTTCTTCATGTTACAATGTCCACTCTTGTATAATAGACTACTTTTCATATATATATCACTCCTAATTATAGTTATTTTTAACTTTTAATTCTAAAGAATTCTGGTCAGAAACCTTTGTTCTATAAAATTGACATAGTGTTTATTAACTTCTTAAAAAAAGAAAATTAATTATGAATGGTAAATTGAAGAAACACTTTTTCTTTTCCATAATTTAACATTCAGTGTTTGAAATTTCATATTTTCCATTTCCGACTGAGAATTTATATGACCTAAATGAAGTAATTCCTATGAATTCTCAGAAATAATTACTGTTGCCATTTTTGCTCCTGATTTTTCGCAATTATTAGATTAGGTTGGGTTAAGTTAGATTTCATTATGAAGTGTACCTCTAGGATAATCTAAAAATTTTTGATATTTTACCATTCGAACATCTATGATAAATCACAATTTTATGTATACGAATATTAGCATAGACAATTATTTCATTACAGTTGTTCCTGCTACGGTAAAAACTATTTTAAAAAAAGTGCTCACCTGAAATATTTTTAGTGCATTAATAGTTTAGTTTATTATTTAGTTTTTCTCGATTCTGATTTTAATAGAGTTATTCTCAAATTGAATATAATTCACAGGTACGAACGCATTTAATATTGTTATTATACTTAAGCATATAAAGAAATAAATCTTTTTTTTTTAAAGCCATACCCTTCATCCGACTGGATGAAGGTATTGTAGTTGACATTTTCGAGTTATATTTTCATAAATTTCGTAAGAGTTCAAGGGTATAGAGACGGTTGAGCGCTACGATATTTTTCAAGGCCTCCGCCATGTCATCTCATCTAACGGTAACTCATCAAATAAAAATCCGTTTTCAGTTTTGAAATAAATAATTCATTCATTTTATCCTTACCAGTAACTTTTTATTACATAATACTAACAAGTTTCACTAATGACAAGAGAATACATTTTTAACTTTTAATCGATAGGAGACTAGAAAATTTAACGACGGGAATTATATGATTGCATTCAACGATAGCGAAAGCACAATCCTGTGTCCCAATAAACTTTTGTTTCCGCTTAACGGTTTGGAAATTTTGTTGCCACGTACAAGGGCAACGATTCTCCTTCATTCTAAACCTCGGAGTTATATCTTAACATACATTGCATCTTATGATTTAATGTCTACAAATAATAATTTAGCTGAAGGCAAAATGTAGCTCACATTAATCTGTAATGAACAATTTGTCGAGATTATGAGCAACCAAGTCAAAAAATACCTTTTTATTGTACATACACGCACACACCCAGTTACGGGCTACGTATTTCAGCTTTTACATTGTTTAATATTTTTTGGTAAAATGAAAGAGATTATTTTAAAAACTTTGAAATTTGTACTTTACAGTGAAAACTTAAAATGGTTCCACCATGACTTCATTAATATGATTTTACTGAATAAAAATCAGTAAAATCTAAAAGTAAAATCATGTGTGGCACAACGAAGTAAAAACATTTTCAATTTGTACTACTTTTTACTCATTTATACAATCGATTTATGCAGCGAAATATTGTAATTCATTGTACGCACGAAGCAATGCTTAGTTTAAAAATTTTCAGTTTAAACGCGAATCATACAGTGACTTGCCTATCGAGAAACTTTAGTACAAACAAGTTACTTATGCCCACCTTCACTCGTAATTGTTTTCACTATCTATACTTATACTTTTTGCCAGGATAATCCCGTATCGGGGATTATATGCATAGGGAAGCCTATGAGAGTGCAAAGTTGACTGGCTTAATGCGGTTAGTTTTAATTATCGCAGATATAAAAACATTAAAACATTGTCATTTTTTAAGTGAAAAAGCACGTTCAAATATACTAAATAAAGATACATAATAAAACGAAGGGAGCGGGAAAAAAATTTAACATATTAAATACAGAAAACCATTTTATTGCCATTGGCTAAATCGAACTACCATTCATTTCAAATACAGAAAATAACCGAAGATCTGTACAATACGTTCCTCAAATTATTTTCATCGCTCATTAGGTCATCCACATAAAAATATTTTAACACCACATTATTTGAAAAATATCAGGAAACTGTATACATATTTATGTATTTGCATATAGATCTTAACTATGAATAGAGAAACGAAAATTGTTTTTAAATAAATCCTTCGTTTTGGCAGTATTAAGATTAGCAACAGCTTCAAAAATCGTTTTTAATGAGCCCCAACAGAAAAATGAAGGTTCAAGGTCCAATTTTTTTATTTATATTTTTTTTTATTTTTATTTTTTTTTTACAAAAAGCTTCCAACTAATGTTTCGTATTAGAATGAACCCTGAAAATACTTTATGGCTCTTGACAAAATTAAAAATTGGCACAAATTATGATTTACTTTCAAACAAGTACACTTTTGGTTTGGCAAACTTTATTCTTAAACCAGAAAATTTTCATGTTTATTATGTCGCAAAAAGAAAAAAAAAATACAAAGGATTGAACTTTTAAAAACTTTCAAAAAAAACTAATTTTCTTTTTCCTTTTTCCAAGGAATAATGTTTGCTAATGATTTCCCAAAAACATAAAAAAAAATTACTTTAACTTTTTTACATCTTTGCCTTGATTTCTTTCTAGTGAGAATAATATTCGGGTTATATCATTTTGGGGAGGGGAGAAGCATCAGTGTGCAGAAAACTTCGTAAAAAATCAAACTCAAAGCAAACTTTCATCAATTTGTTTGTTTAAAAAAATTCTTTCTTTTAAACAAATGAATTAACCACAATTAAATTAAAATTAAATTAAATTAAATTTTCAGCACTTTTTTCAAACTCACAATGAAGACTGAATGGAGCAGAAAAGTGTTGGCCAAAAATCAAATTTAAAAATAATGAAAAAGATGAGGAAACGTTAAATAGCGCTATATAAATTAAAAACTTTTCCACTCATGGAATTTAACTGTTTAACCATAACGTGAAACAACAAAACTTATAATTTCTGAAATTTAAAATGAAATAATAAAAGAAAAAAAATAAACCACGGTTGTCATGCATAGATTTTTTGTTTTAACGATTCGAAAATTTTACAAAAAAATTAAACTGTAAATCATTTTTTTCTGGGAATTTTTTGACATTTAAAGGACCAATTTTAAAAAATTATTCTGTAATTGCTATGAATAACTTTCCTTCAAAAATCTAGTCATCAAATCATTATTGTAAAAAAATTAAAAGCGAAAAGGATTTATATAAATTTACACTAATAAATTCCATTTGATAACTAAATGCACATTTTTTGAAGTTAAATTTTCGATACATCATATTTATCATTCCCCAACTCCATTCCACAAAAAAAAATTAATTTCCTACTTTTTAATAAAATAAAATGCAAATAATCACCCTTCTAAAGAAAATAATATCAGCGTCACAGAGAATCTGACACGAAGTCCTATTTTTAAAAATAATTTAAAATAAAAAAGTTTGAAAATTACAATCAACAAAACAGAGAGCAGAATTCCAGAGAAAAAAAAATACTGATTACAAAATTTCGCAAAAGAAATTGCAGAATGACAAGCTTTTCTTTTTCGTTAATAAGAGAAAAATGAAACATACAAGACTAAAGTGTGGTTCACAAAAATGATGCCATGGATCCTGGGGGAAAATAAAAATAACATTTTTCACTAAAACCGCCCAAATTTTAATGGGAATCAAAAGTTTAACTCAATTTTAAACTGTTTACGGTATTTGTGATTAAGTTCACGGTTATTTTTAAATATTAAACATTTACACATGCATCTATACTTGAGAACCACTATCATGCGATAAAATAGAACCTCTTCATATCTTATCAAGGAGGGAAAAAAGAAAGAAAAAAGGAATGTTTATATAGAAGAAAAATAAAAACATTAAACTTTTAGGTTAATGATAATAAGAATTAAGAAAATTAGTTTCCTATTTAAATATTATCATGAAATTGTTTTCGAAATTTATTACGAAATTCGAATTATCAAAGAAAATACATCGCGAAAAATTAAGAGAAAACATCGAATTTGTTTCAGTTTAGCAGTTTCAATGTTGGGCTATGAAACCAGGAGGGAATAACCATTCCAAAGGTAAACAATAACGTCCATTATTAGCAGATATTTCTAAATATGACATCAAGTATAACAAGAACTAAGACAATTCATTTAAAAATTAAATCGTATCGTTTTAAAATAAAAAATTGAAACCAAATGATCCGAACGATTTCTGCACAATTATATCATCAAAATTTTTTAATAATTTGTCCATCCTGGTTTTTTTTTTATACTTAATAAAAAAAAAGCTGATTCTGGATTGTATGTGTTCTTAATTGAAGAAAAAGAAAAAAAAAAAGGAGCGCAAAGAATTCAATTTTAGAGTAAACAGTTTTTGCATTGCAAAGCGCAAAGAATTTCGCTCTATACGAAAATTGTGAAGCTTTGCACTACTTTTTTTATTTTATTTTTAATTACATTAAAAAAATTACTAATTAAGCTCATTGCTTATCAGTCAGTTTTTCTTTTCATTGCACCTGCATATATACAATGAAAAGATAAAAAACTTCACAAATTAGACTGAAAGTAATTAAAATATCCATGTACATTAAGTCACCAATGCTATTTGTACAAGGAAAAACAAAAACATCATCCCCAGACCCGACATTAGTTCTGCGACCCTTAAGTATAAAAAAGAAAATGAAATAAAAATTTACATAACAACCTGATGAAAACTCCAAATGCTTATTTATACAGTTAAATAACTGTTTTTTATTAGTTTATATTGGATTTATTTTTATAAAAAAGTTTTTTTTTTTCCATTTTCTGTTTATGGTAACTCAATAAAAATTAAGCAGCCACCTCAGATTCACCATTTGTTGATTCAGATTCTGTTTCCTTTTCTTCAGATGAGATCTTAGCTTTTTTCTCTGGAGTAGCTCCTTCTGCCGGCGTGCCATCAGGCGCATCACCGCTGGCTCCAGATTTTCGTTTTGATCCCGCTACTTCCGTTGTTGCATCTGCAAAAATTATTCACAGCAATTAATAAATCAATGAACAAACTGAACCATGTTAACTGTAAGACTCATAACTCACCACCATTTGGTTCTGCTTCTTTCTTGTCCCCACTTTCCATTTTACCATTTTCTTTAGGTTTATTATCATCTTCTTTCCCATTCTCTTTTGCTTCTTTAGAATCTTTTCCATCTACTTCTGCCACTTTTTTTTCTGTCACTTCCTTTTCAACATGTTCAGCATCCCTAAATTAAAAAAAAATTCACTTTCAAAAGTTAAATCATGAATGAACATGGCAATGATGAATCATATGGTGATTTAACATGAATAAATGGAAAAAAAGAAAGTTTAATGATTAGATACTTTCACATCTTAGAAACTTAACATGGCTGTTTCTAATAAAATAACAATGAAAAATGAGATTTGGATGTGAACAATAATTCAAAAACTGTTATTGTTAAATTTTAAAGAATCAAAGATCAATTTCTGATGGCATAAAAAAAATTATCTTTCAATATTTTTCTTTTCATTCTGCAAAAGCGAAGTAAACGCTAAAAACGCCATTTTGACTAAGTATCCGAACAAGAACGATACAGGTATGATGTGATTAACCTCATTTCATACAATTAAGTAAATAATTCAATTTGCTTTTGTTTGCTTCCCCCCCCCCCCCTTTACCAATATTAAACTAAAGAACTAATTAGAAATTGATGAAACAAAATTTTTATCGCTATATATCTCGAACCGTTTTTGTTACACAGAAGAAAAGCACTCCCCCCCTCTCACCTCTCTTTTACCAAATATACCTGTTTTCGCTTAGCCTTGGAATGAAAAAATAATCAATAACGGAGTCAATGTTCCATGGTGAAAAAATCCTTTTCAACACGAATCACGCCACTAAACTCTACAGTAATGCTTCAGTCTTTTTTCCCTAAACTACACAGAAATTCACATACACTTACTAAAGAAAAAATTTCTTTCTCCACAAAGATTATACTTCGATTATGAACCATTCTATTAAATTTATAAAACTTCGTCGATTTATATATGAATCAGGCTTTTTTTTCTTCTCCCCTACCTACAAAGTTCCGTGAATCATCGAATGAAAATTTATTTTTTAAAGGGATTTTCTTACCGTGCAATACTCGCAAGTAACATACGGTAATTTTACCCGTTTCCATTATTCTAACATTTTGAATTTAAAATAAAAAAAAAAAAAGAACGTCACAGAAAACAAATTGCGACAGCCATGGTTCTTCTGCAAAATATCAAATTAGAATTTCACCGAAAAAACGAGGCGAGGCAAAAAAATCAGTGATTCGTTTCAGAAAAAAAAAAAATCCGTTAAAGTTTACACCATTTTAGCCGCCAAAAACGCGTTTGCGTACCCCCCCCCCCCTCA